>WAAD01030035.1:2066-117480 GCA_013389945.1 Fregata magnificens
GAGGGACAGGAATTCACATCTCATCTCTTTGGTAACGGTTGTATCTCAGCTGCTTCCCACTTAGTATCCAGGCTTTTTTAGATCACCCTTTTATGCACCAAATTCTTCTTATGTAACACTGAGGCAGTGTTACTAAGTTGCTAAATGACTAATTGTAATTTGATTTTCCCTGGAGGAGCAGGTACTTAAATCTGAGGCACGGCAGAATGTCTTATAGTTGCCTATGGCATTGGCTGTAGCATTTGATCTCTGGTTATTCCTAATTGTGTAAAACCACACAAACAAAAAGCCTAAATAAATAAAATAAATAGTAAAAAGTCAGATAGCAAGGGGTGAAAGGATGAAGATTTTTAAAAGCAATGTATTTCTAATTCTTATTTTCTTCTACTTGACCCTTGACAGAATCAGTTCACCCCTTCACACACATTCTTAATGCCTTTCCACATTAATCAGACTTACAATGGTACAGCTGTACAGCTTACCTTGTAAGAGATTACTTAATGCATATGACAGGCATACTGCAAAAGAACCACCATCTATGAATGTACACTTCATAATCACATATTCTATTACAAATTAAATTCCATCTGAGGGAACATGAAGTCCAGCATTTTAGTTGGCTAGTGGAAAGAGCCCTCTACTTTCTGACACTGTTTGCAATCTAACATATCATTTCCCAGCTACAGTCCCCAATTATAACTATTGTTAAAGTAGATAACGCACATTAGTTCCTTAGCAAGTATAATGTAGCATTCAAATTTTCACTCAATACTGCCTCAGACTAAACAAGAATCCATTCTTCAAAGTAACAGTTCTTTAAAATATTAAATGTTCTCCAGCAAGAATGGGCAAAACTCTTTTCAATGTATATTATTACTGATTTTTTTAATTGATTACTAGGATATTTTATACCCAGCTGTCTTCCAATGTTCTGATATTTTGCTTTATAGATCTTACTTTCCTTAGATTAACTATTTTCTTTCAAAACAATCAATGAAATAGTTTTAATATCAGTGTTTTGTACATGTCTCCTCAATGTAGACACATCCATGAAACTCTACATGGATTTCCATTTTATGCTACAAAGGTCAACAAAAGACAAATGTAGACTCCATCAATGCATGAGGATTCAAAATACCAGATCCTTCTCATTCTGCTGATGACTTCTGTAGATTACAAGGATGAGTTCCTCCACTTAAGCGGTTTGTTTTCTCACATAGTGCAAGCTAGAAAACATTCTTGCATGCATTCAAAAATTTCTTATTAACAGTTACCAGATCAGTAGAAATATCCTTCATTATTGATGAACAAAATGACAAACAAGCTCACTCACTGCCTTTCCAATGAGATGTAGTTACATATTACCAAGGGAAATATTATTGTATAAGAAAAAATGTTTCATAAGAGATCGTAACCACTTTATTGTGATCTTTTTCTTTCAAAGTTCAATGCATGCCTTTTAAAAGATGGGCTCGTAAAGTGATTTAAGTAGGCTTTGGAAAGGTTCAAATATATCCTGTACAAAGCAATTAAAATTATTCTTATTAGGCTTTTCCAAAATGAATCAGCTAAACTAAATTTCCAGCAAGTTTAATTTCATTTTAACACACAGGATTATACAAAGCATTAGGAATGTAAATTTGGAGAGAAACAAACAAACAAACAAACAAATACTAAAACCAGACACTTTCCAAATTATTTCCGTTCTTCTCTGACCTTGGTATTCCTAGTCCTGCTGATCAGAAAGATAAGTCAAACTTCATTTTGACAAAGAGACTGATAAATTGTTTCTATACTAAAAACTAATACCTACAATTGATTGCATTGTCACTATAAACCATTGCCATCCAGACGATTCCTTATACCCAGCGGCATGTTTCAAGTGTTTATTTTGCAATAAAAGACACTTTAAAGCACTGTATCAGCTATGAGTAATAATGTGTCTCAGACTCTACAAAGAAAAGAAATCTCCCCAATGTCTGATTCTAGAAAATCAGAAAAAAAATGGGGGAAAAATAAGTTAAATACAAGAATTCATAAGGGATCTTTTATTACACAAACATATTTAGCAAAGCACCTGCATGCCTAATCACAGATACAGTTGAAACAGTAACCTTTTCTTTAATCCTACATGAAACCTATTGTAATAATTTGGGGGCTAAGATTATTAACCCCCAAATCTACATATTGTTGTAGAAGACTGAAGAAGGCTGAAGAAGCTTACATGGTCAATAGAAAAATGATATTGTCAAGAGAGAGGTAGTGGCGTCATGACACAAAAAGGATGAGAGGGAATGGAGTGGAAAAGAACTCAGAGCATCCACATCGGGTGTTTATGCAGATGGCGTGGGTATCCCTTAGTCTACTCATTGGTAAGATGTCTAAACACAGACATGAGGTAGGTACAAGGTGGAGATTTTGACCATTGATGATAGAATTTACACATAACATTTACATTTCTGAATTTTCCTCTATTGAAAGGGATTATAAAGACCCATTTGAACTCGGATGGGGGTCTACATAGTTTCAAGCATATGAGCACTATAAAAGTAGAACAGAGTTATTGTACTGGTTGCAATGCAACAGGAGTACATCTCAGGTATCAAAAGGGACAGAAATTTTTCATTCATTTAACTAATACCAATTGTATTTGACTTTCTCTCAGTTATGCCCACACAATCCTATTGTGACTGGTGTTTGTTGGAGTCAGCAGGGTCACACAAAAACATCCAGTGAACAATACCAAACAGAACAAGTTCATAAAAATCGTAATCTGTTCTCAATTATTGAACCAAGAAAGACATATTCACTGAGTATAAAAGCAGACAGACATTCATTCAATGAGCCCCTTAGAACATTAAAGTTCCCATGACTGCATAGTACAACCTTGACTGAAGAAAAAGTATGCTTTAGTTCTTGATACTTTAAAAGCTATCATGAGGAGCAAGCTGGAAGGCTTTTATAAAACCCTATTTATTCATTGAGAATACGTTGTTTGTTATCTTAATGGTATCTGTGAAACACTGTGAATCACTATCTATCCCTATTAAATCTACTTTCATATTTCTCCCCTCTCCTATTCTCTCAACTCCATTTGAAGAAGTTGATGAGGCTGAATAAAGACTGTAATAACAGGATTTAATGGGTATAGTATCTGTAGGTAGACAAGGTCATAAGTGTTGAGTAAGTAGCAGCAAAGGCAAAGGAAAGAAGCATGGTCTTAAACAAATCAAAACCTTGCAGAAAGCTATTGTTAGTTAGTATCCTAAGTAATTCACTTCTTCCGTGAGTGAAATTCTTTGTTCATAAAAAAAAAAGATTAGATTGTTATTTCTGTCAGCTTGTTCCTTTCCTTGAATTTTTCATCAAATATCTTGCTTAGACAGTTAAATGTTTATAAAGGCACAGATTAACAAAAACTGTTGTGCAACTAATTCCCCTTGGTTACAGAGGAATTTAAGATTCTAAATCCTTTTGCAAATCTGGGATTTTACAGATATTGGGAGTAATCCATGCTATAATTTGTGATTTGAGAGGTTGGTAATTTGAATTTTCTGCTATTCCCTGACCAAATAATTTAAACTAGAGCTAACTGAACTTCCTGCAGTGCAGCACAGTGCAGTGTCAAAGTTAGTATTTCACAGATAATGTTAACTGTAAGCAGTATTGCCAACTTGACGCATGACATTAAGTTCATTTTAATACATGAATTTGAGTACTTTGCATTTTAGGGGATTGAGTAATCATCATTTTTCCTGAGAAAGAAATTTCAACTGAAAGTGCATGCTCTTTTATTTGTTACCCTGTCATGTTGTAATATCAATAGTACTTAGCACACAGTCCAAGAACGAAACTCATATATTTTGTCAGGTTAATTTATCAGTAGTGCTACTAAAACAATAGTAGTAAATTGTGCAATTACAAGTATCCCAATTTTCATATATAACCATTCTTCTTCCCCTGCTCTTCCTTGTCTTCCTCCTCTCACCTAGCTCACAAACATTAAAGTTCCTTTTGTCCTCCAATGACTTGAATCATTGCTGTTCTTGAGCCAGACTGCTCTTTCTCCTCCCTGCTACAATTGTTTCATCCACTTCTATCTCCCTTGCAGCCCGCAATGACTGTTGCATCCTCCCTTACGTCTCCTGGCTCTTCCCCAGACCTCTTCCATCCCCTCACCATTTCCTCTCCTCTTTTAGGTCAGATTGTTCTGCTCCTAACTTCTGATATATTCAAGATCTTGGTGTAAGTTTTTTTTCCTTATATCTCAAAAACATAATAAAAAAAGAATGCATATATTTGGTCAGTATTCACTTAACTCAAAAGATTCTACTATGCAGCATTAGTTGTACAAGCAGAGTTCAGTGAAACACCATTAAATGTATTGGACTATTAAACCACGTTAGCCAAAGGAGCACACAAAGTCACCAACACAAGGACTAAAATGAACCAATATTCATTAGAATACAATCAGAAGCAAGAATTATGGCCTAAAATAGATGGATTTCAGGGAAAAGAGATTAAGTGAAGAGAAAAAAAATATATTTGATGTGAGCAGCGATAATAAGGGATCAAACTAAACATTTGAATCATAACCTCCTAATAAAACATTCAATTCATTTTGAGTATGTACTTTGCAAACATATAATATCCTACTTGGCATTGCTTTTGGTTGATTAATTCTCTCCAGGTGTAAGCCAGGCACTTTCACTTACACGCTTCAATACACATACTCATCAGTCAAGTCATTACATACTTTTTTCCCCTAATCTTTTCAACTACCAAGAGCTGGACTGAATGTATGGGTAATACAACAGAGGGGTAAAACATCCTCCCAATCTGTTTATTACAGTAACTAGAGATAATACAGTAGCAGTACATAATAATAATGTACCAGATCCTTCACTGGTCCAGTGATTTCATGAACAAGGTTGGTTGCTAGTTGATGATCTGGTCTTATATTTAATTAGTGACGCGCTCACCCATGGCAAAGACAGCAACTTGCTATACAATGCAAATAAAAAGAGTAACAGTATTTCCAATGTGTTAAGGAACAGGTAAAGCTATTATAGATCTTCATTCTTTCTCTGTGTGTTTCAATTCTCTGGTAAGACAGTTAACCAAACAATGTCTCATCTTTATGACAGCTGGGTGAAATCAATAGGAAATTTCTCACATCAGTTAATAAGAGTTCTTGGATTTAGTTGGGTTGTTTGTTTGTTTGTCTAAATTTGGGGATTTTTTTTTTTACCAGATGAGTGATTTTCTGTTCTTCCTCTGCCAAGATACATCTATATCCTCATGATCAATTCAGAACAAAGAAAATATTTCATAGTCTTGCATACATACTCCAGAAGTGATTTTTTTCCCTTTGTGTCTTTGTTCTCCAAAGGCTCTAGATGCAACAGCAGAAGCCTGCTAGCTTCCAGGCAACTACAAGTGTTTCATGTACAGTCCAATAGACTTCCTAAGGTTGTTACGTTTGCTAGGCTTTCGAACACTCTGTATGCTGATGTTAAACTAACTCCCATTTGCAGTATTTATCACTATTTAATTATAAATGGGAAAACTTCATAATAAACTTCACCAAGCCACAACACTCCAAATAATTCTCCGGTTTGGAATGAAAAATAATTTGAGCTAGACACTGTGTATCTTGATCTCATATATAATAGTACCTCTAGCTAGTATACAGCTGCTCTATATTGTGTCCAAGAATCACATAAAGCCAGTCAATGTTCACTGAATCAGTCAGCAAAAATATGTCCTTGTAAATTGTGTAGGTAATTGGAGAAATTTTAAGCCAAAAGTATAGGTCCCACGAGTTCAGATATGACTCAGGAAAGACAGTCACTGTACAGAGAAATTTTACAGTTTTCAATTTAGATGCTGGAGATCTGACTGCTGTCTCCTTTCAGTTAATGGAATTCTTTTTAGATCAAATCATAATTCCCCTTGAGAAGTATTCCCCTTGAAATTTATGTGCCTAATTCCCCTATGCACATCTTAAAATTCCAGCCCAAGCTGTTTATCATCAAAAGATCATCAGTCTATAAATACAGGCTGCTTTGCTTGTCCACTTGCTTTTCTGATGTTGCTTCACATTCTGTGGAAACATACAAATATAAGCACTTAATTAAACTTCATTGTAAAAGATTGAGCATATTGGCATTAATAAGAATATTGAACAATTTCTGTAACAATAAGCTAGTTAACTGATCAGAAAAAACTACTCAAATTTTTGCAAATTACTGTAGGAAAAAAGGTTGCTTGAAAGCCATGCAACTGACACAGGAAACAAAGTAGAGGTAGGACAATATCACAAAAGTCGAATTACTGGACTAGATAAGTTACACCAACAGTTACCTTTTTTTTTTTATTATCTCACACATTTAAATTATCTTAAAATAGTCCTCACTCTTTCATTTCTGAAACTAGCTGGATGAGTGTTTGTTTTTGATATAATGTATGATTTCAAAATCTAAAGAGCTGGCAAACTAACAGCAAGTGCATTTATGCTAGATATTCATAGAATCATAGAATAATTTAGGTTGTAAAAGTCCTTTAAGATCATCAAGTCCAACTTCTAACCTAGCACTGTGTGGTGGGTTGACCCTGACTGGATGCCAGGTGCCCAACAAAGCTGCTCTATCACTCCCTCCTCTCAATTGGACAGGAGAGAGAAAATATAATGAAAGGGTCATGGGTCGAGATAAGGACAGGGAGAGATCACTCAGCAGTTACCATCACGGGCAAAACAGACTCAGCTTGGGGAAATTAGATTAATTTATTAACAATCCAGTCAGAGTATGGTAATGAGAAATAAAACCAAGTCTTAAAACACCTTCCCCCCACACCTCCCTTCTTCCTGGGCTTAACTTCACTCCCAATTATTCTCTACCTCCTCCCCCCGAGTGGCGCAGGGGAACGGAGAATGGGGGTTGCGGTCAGTTCATCACACATTGTTTCTCCTGCTCCTTCCTCCTCAGCGGGAGAGGACTCCTCACACTCTTCCCCTGCTCCAGCGTGGGGTCCCTCCCACAGGAGACAGTCCTCCACAAACTTCTCCAATGTGGGTCCTTCCCACAGGCTACAGTTCTTCACGAACTGCTCCAGCATGGGTCCTTTCGACGGGGTGCAGTCCTTCAGGAACAGCCTGCTCCAGCATGGGTCCCCCACGGGGCCACAAGTCCTGCCAGCAAACCTGCTTTGGTGTGGGCTCCTCTCTCCATGGGTCCACAAGGTCCTGCCAGGAACCTGCTCCAGCGCAGGTTTCCCACAGGGTCACAGCCTCCTTTGGGCATCCACCTGCTCTGGCGTGGGGTCCTCCATGGGCTGCAGGTGGATATCTGCTCCACCATGGACCTCCATGGGCTGCAGGGGGACAGCATGCCTCACCATGGCCTTCACCATGGGCTGCAGGGGAATCTCTGCTCCGGTGCCTGGAGCACCTCTTCCCCCTCCTTCTTCACTGACCTTGCTGTCTGCAGAGTCGTTCCTCTCACATATTCTCACTCCTGTCTCTGGTTGCAATTTCACAGGGTTTTTTTGTTCCCCCTTCTTAAATCTGTTATCACAGAGGCACTACCACCGTCGCTGATTGGCTTGGCCTTGGTCAGTGGCGGGTCCATCTTGGAGCCAGCTGGCATTGGCTCTAACAGACATGGGGGAGGCTTCTAGGAGCTTCTCACAGAAGCCATCCCTGTAGCCTCCCCACTACCAAAACCTTACCATGCAAACCCAATACACACTGCCAAGTCCACTGCTAAACCATAGCCCCAAGCACCATGTCTACACATCTTTTAAATACCTTCAGGAATGGTGACTCCACCACTTCCCTGGGAAGCCTGTTCCAATGTTTTATAACGCTTGCAGTGAAGAAATTTTTCCTAATATCCAGTCTAAACCTCCCCTGGCACAACTTGAGGCCATTTCCTCTTGTCCTATCACTAGTTACTTGGGCAAAGAGACTGACATCCACCTTGCTATAACCTCCTTTCAGGTAGTTGTAGAGAGCGATAAGGTCTCCCCTCAGCCTCCTTTTCTCCAGGCTAAACAACCCCAGTTCCCTCAGCTGCTCCTCATAAGACTTGTTCTCCAGACCCTTCACCAGCTTCGTTGCCCTTCTCTGGACACGCTCCAGCACCTCAATGTCCTTCTTGTACTGAGGGGCCCAAAACTGAACCCAGTACTCGAGGTGCGGCTTCACCAGTGCCGATTACAGGGGCATGATCACTTCCCTACTCCTGCTGGCCATGTTATTTCAAGAGCAGGCAAGGATACAGAGAGAGGAAGAAAAAGAAAGGCAACATCTTACACTTTTAATTTATGAAATTAAAGACTTTTGGATCTTTTCAACTGAGTTTGCCCTCGTCATTCTCCTATGAAGTAAATTAAGATCTTGAGAACTCCAGAAATGTACGGTTCTTTCAGTATTACCTGTCTTCAGCATTCAGCTCTGCTACCTTTGTTACAAAACCCCTACAACTGCTTTTGACTGTGGAGGGAATCCTCTGAAGAGCATATCTTGATAGGCTTTTCTTCTGTGCGGTTAACAAACCAATGCAAAAATTACAGCAACTGTAGATTTATGATGGCAGAAAAATCCAAGCTGCTTAATTGGCTTAACTTGTTACTAAAGTTAATGAATCGACTGCTGAAGGAATGAAGAATGCCATGAAAGCGATCACTTTATTTCAGTACATATTCCAAAATGAGTTAGCTAGCTGAGACTATATTTCTTTCATGGAATACAGCAAGTATCCTTGACTCAAAACTGCAATACTGCAGTGTTTGATTTGAAAATTTGGCAGATCCTGTCATATACTTGATATTTAAGAAATGGTGATATCCATGTGCCTAAGTTCAACATCAAGAATGTAGATGAGTGTTTCACCATTGTAGCACTGAAGAGAAAACTATTCATCATTTATTTCCCTTTTATACTATTTGAAATAAAATTATAGCGTTGTTGCTAGGAAATAAAGCTCTCAAGAAAACATTTATTTTTGCTGAAACTGAGAACACAAAATTTGGTTCAGATTTCTAGGCAAAAACTGACAGGGTTTTTTTGCATGTTAATCTTGGTCAAAGTATTTCTGTATCTTTTCTTTTGTTGAGGAATGTAAGCCTCAGCACATTTAGAAACCTAATGAATCTCCATGCTCTAAAGATACCAAGCCAACCTGTTTGCCTTTAAAGGCCTCCACGCTTTAAACCACAACACATTTTTTTGTTCCCTCAAAGTTGCCAGAATTAAAATAACTTTAAATCCATGTGACACACACAACAGCTCTGAAAAGTCTGGACCATTTCATAGTCAAATTTGTCAGGGAGACTAGAATCCAACAAACAGACAATTGGGAAGACAAACACCATAACTCTGAACATACCCCTTCTTCTTCTTCCACCAGCTTTTATTGCTGAGCACGACATCATACGGTATGGGATATCCCTTTGGTCAGTTGGGGTCAGCTGTCCCAGCTGTGTCCCCTGCCAGCTTCTTGTGCACCCCCAGCCTACTTGCTGTAAGGGCAGTGTGAGAAGCAGAAAAGGCCTTGATGCTGTGCAAGCACTGCTCAGCGATAGCTAAAACATCTCTGCATTATCAACACTGTTTCCATCACAAATCCAAAACATAGCACCATATGGGCTACTATGAAGAAATTTAACTCTATCCCAGGCAAATCCATTGCAATAAGAATTATAGGCTTACACTTTGTCAACAGTACACAAAAGCAGTTCACTCTTTCAGAAATACTAAGGCTATTTTTATTAAAAGAAATAAATCAACCATTAGTGATTTAAACTATTAAAAGCTGTCACTTTCAAAATAAAGATGAATAGCCCTCTTCTCAAGAATATTAACAGTGTTTTCTTATCTCTGAAGATTATTACTGGCAATATATCTTACCAGTTAATCAGATTATTTCTTTCAAAAACATGAGCATTTAAATTCCATGCAGGGCAGGATTTTTTTTCAGCAAAGAAGTGTATTTGAAGTATTTGAGACAATAAAAAAGCATCTCAAAAACTATGTAGGATATATTCTTTTAGGTATGATATTTTTAGACCCATAAGACCAGTCTTTTAAAGCATTTAAAGTTACACCTAAGGTTATACCTGAAGTTAGTTATACTTCTCATTATGAAGAAAGAAAGATAATTTAATTTAATTTAAAAAGGATGTATTTATATTATACTCTCTTCTGTAATCATGCTCATGAAAATGATAAATAATAGTCTAAAAAAGGCAAAGGTCTGATATAAAATACATCGAGGTCAAAGGAAGAAACCCTGCTGGGTTTCAAAGATACGAGAAGTTAGCAGCCTACTTTACGGAGTGATGAACCATCCATTAAACTCATCAGAAAACTGAAGTTATTAACAAAACTGAGATTCCGCAAGATGACTTGACAGCAAGAGAAGGTAAAAAATGTACTTTTTAAACACTAGCTAGTTTTTCTTCTTAATAATATGTAAAAAGTTAGCCATAGGAAGTTATGAATTATACAATATGACCTTTTAAAGTGGTTGTTTTAACCATTATCCAGCAATACAGGGTGTGTCTCGAGACAAAGAGAAGAAAGTCTGATATATACTTAATCAGCTGCTAGAAACACTGGGTGAGAGCATCAGAAACATGGAAGGGCAAGGATTTTGAATATGTTGGGAAGGTAAAGCAGTTTATATCCACATAAAGGGGTATAGCTTATGTATAACATAAACTTTATCTGCATACGCCTATTAAAAGTAGTAATTTGATAAAAGCTCCTAAACTTTTACACAAGACTGGTCTCAATTAGAACTATGAAAACAGATCTTCATGAATGCATCCCCCCAATGGTCCTTGTTAAATAAATCTATCACTATACACTACACACTAAACGCTACTTTAATAACATGACAATAACATTTTAATACCAAGCTTATTTTACATTATTTTGTATTTTTTTTTCTTCAGCCCATAAGTCTTTCAATCTTTAAGGTTTTATATAAAAACTGAAGATGAACAGAGTTGGTGCCTATGATGATATGTGGTATTAGCATATGCTAGATATCTAATATACAGCAGTTTA
Organism: Fregata magnificens; assembly: GCA_013389945.1. Classification (NCBI taxonomy): domain Eukaryota; kingdom Metazoa; phylum Chordata; class Aves; order Suliformes; family Fregatidae; genus Fregata; species Fregata magnificens. Next base: position 13,144 of record WAAD01030035.1, read on the forward strand.
ATAACTACACCAAATGTAGATCTATGCTGCCATAAAACAGACAAAAAAATACTGGGAAAATTTCAAGGTATTCCCCCAGCCAGTGTCCTGAGTTAGATCTTTCTATCTCTTTCTTGTCACCTTGTAAAATAGATTGCCTGCCTTTAAAGTTATGCAGTCAGAAAATTACAAGTCAGGATAAAGGATGCCATTTATAGCCCTGCTTGACAACAGATGGGTTCTGTCTGTGTTTAATTTAATCCTTTCTGCCTCTGAATATACTAATACGGGGATCCTAGCAATAACAGAGCTTGTCAAAGTGGAACTTTCCACATCTTCAGAGAACTAGCATTGAATCAGTACCTCTTATTTAAAGCATCTTCAAAACCACATACAGGTATCTGTTTTCACTGATTTGAATATTGCCAGCCTTTACTCTTTGTCAGCAGCTGACTGACATCTAGCAGTGCTTTCTGTTGCTTTATTTAAAAATGAATTTGTTTTTTGAAATCACTATTGAAAACATTCTTGCTGGAGCACAACTGAGCCCTGCTTGAGCTATTCCCTGGCTGGTTTTTGTGCAGAAATAAAAGAGCTGGCAGGGGACTGTGTGTGCTTGGGTCTCACTGTGACTTAGAGGCAGGATATTAGCCAGGTTTCTGCATCTAGATGCACAAAATTAAACAACTTTCCTAGTCTGTGTGTGGTCAATGGAGGTCATGTCGGAAACATTGGGTTTTTTTGTTATCCATTCCAAAACCATATTTAAGGTGATTGATTTCAAATAATGTGTGACCGCTATTGCTGTAGTGTAGTGTTGCTTTCTCACATCTTTCCTGTCCTTCCTTATCCTTGGACAGCTGTTTTAAAACTCTAAAAAGTTAAATTATAAAAGTTAAACATTCTAACAAGTTTAGTAAGGATAGAGTTTCTTAAGTCTGGAAAACCTTTTCAAAACCTGTAACTGTTCCTTTTTTATATATCATAAATTTGTATTCAATATTATCAGAATAAAATGCACATCATACGGAGAACACCCTTTCTTCACACAATACAGCATATCTATATCTGTTACAGTATTGGTTTTACATTCTCATCGTCACATGTTATTTTTGCCATTTCAAAATAATAAAACTAATTGAAATAGTAACTATTAACAAAGACCATGTCTTGGTCCTTCATTAGCTCTAGCTTATTTACCTCAGTGGTTCAATTAGGCTACTTCAATATATATCTCAAAAAAAGCAAAAGAATAATTTAACAGCTTCCATAATATCTCACTACAGAGGTTACTTTCCTTCACCTTACACTTTCCCTTCTTTGCCACAGATTTTTCTCAAGGGACCACCTTCCTCTTCTCTGGGACTTACATGTATGTACTGAGATTAAACATATCTCTAAAAATGTAGGAGAGTTATTCCAGGCTGATAGGGGGTTTAGGTACTGTGTTAGTATATAATATGTAAATATATGAAATATTCCTTTCAATGAGGGACAACTGAAAGGTGTAACAAGGACTGCTTCAATATGAGAATTACAAAAGCTTTCTTTTTTTAGGAACAAAATTTAGCTCTCCCATCTGAAAATATATAGAACAAAACATTTTAAAACAGCATCGTCCATTGGAAACACTATACTAAAAAATCATTTGTCAGTGATAAACAATAATATGGATGAAAGAGATTCATTAAACCTCATCCCTTAAAAATGTTCCCTTGCGCAGGACTTCCCACATAATTACAGTTATGTTTTTTGGATGGGATCTACAGGATTTTGCTACTGCAGAGTTTTATCTATTTAAGAATCATATTTTAAAGCTGTTTTTCAATCAATCCTTCTTTAAGTTATTCAAACTCATACCTAAATTGCAAGCAAATAAAAAATCCCAGTGAGGCTAGTGGCAATCTAAAGATGCTTCAAATTAAATATCTGTATAAACATCTTGTTCACTTAGGGCCCAACAGTGAGATATAAAGAATGTCTTCAGAGGTTTTCAGATATCTACATGTGATTCAGAGAAATCATAAAGGTCTGCCAAAGTCCCACATTACCAAGCATCTCCTCGAAGCAGTGATATAACTCAGATGATACAGTGAATTCCTTTACAATTACATTTGTTGAAGATATGGCCATTAGCATTTACACAGCTCATTTATAAAAGATCATGATTTAGCCCAGTGTTAAATGTGAGACAATGGCAACACTGCTGGTGGTAGTACAACATTTCTACATTTTTACAGCAACTGCCGTGGTTTTGTTAGTCTTTCTGCCTCAGCCAGAGCACGTAGGTATTGTTCAGAATTTATTCACACCATCCTATAAGCAATTGCTGTGGAATCGACTGCTCAAGAGACTCATCTGCCCACAGGTAATTCCAGGCATACCTCTCAAGGGGGGAGACTAATGAGAGTGAAAATGAAATAGTCCAGTGACGATACAGAACAGGAAGACAGAGTCAATGGTGAGAATAGAGGCAGGGAGACATGAGTGTTCATCGTGAATTCAAAATGAAGTCAACTTTAATTTTAGTTTCAGAAAGCCTGGGCTTCATACTGGTAGTTTTCTTTAGCACTGGCTCAAGCAGATAAATTTAGAGTAAATTGAGAGTATAAATTTAGGTTTCCTTCTTGATTTGTATAAATAGAGGGTCTGAATTCACATAGAAATTAGGTATTAGTAGTGATTTTTTTTTCTTTTTTTTTTTTTTTTTTTAATTCAGGTCATTCTAACAGCCCTCACACCAGAGAATGGACCTAGTGATCTTTTTTTATTTCAAGTCAGAAGGATGAAACAGCTGAACAAATTTTCAATATCTATTTAGCATGGTGTATATAACCTATATATATATGCTATATATGTCATATATTTATGCTATATATATGTCTATGTCTATAGGTTTTATATGCAGGCAAAACAGCTTATTAATGATTGTACTGATTATTTTAGAGAAATTCCAGTATTAGTATGACAATAAAAGCATAAAAGAATAGAAAATGTTAAGAAACTCCCTCCTCTGAGAAGCCATATTGAAAATGCAGATATGTATATATATTTTACACTATATATTTCTATGAAGTTTAATACCTTACTGAAAGAGAAAGAAATTATGATGATTCTTCCATTGCTATTCCATTCCATTTATTTAAGGCTAGTGCTGATTTAAATAAATAAATTGTACAGTGGGAAACTCACCATTGTCCCAGAGGGACAGTGCAAGGTAGATACAATAAATAGTAAAAGCTTTCTTAAACTGGAACATATGGCATCAGGCTTGTTGTAGTTCTTTTTAGAGGGTTGAAGGACATCCCCTCTAACAGACTGAATCCTACTCCCATCCTTTCCTCATCCATTTTACTTCTCTGTTTCTTCATCTTTAAAATGTTATTTAACTTCTTAGCGTACATATATCCTAAACTAGCTATTATTAACTTACACAGTACACTACTTTATTCATGTTGTATGTAAAGCAGCGTAGACACTGCACCTCCTGCAAGTCGATTCAACCTGTCAGAAAACTGCGTAAACGAAGTCACTCTGAGCTCCAGGCTGTCAGAGCTGGATTGCTTCTGCCTACCTGAGCAAATCTAACTCAGGTATCTCTACAGTAAATGCAGTCTTCAGTGTAGACACATTTAAACATATGTGGCTATACTTGTGAACAATCCAAAAGATTTGCTATCGCTGGTAGTGAAGATAATGGGGTGTTGAAGGTTGATGATAAAATCCAGGTTTTACTAATCACAAATTTGAGCATGCACCGTACGTGCTCCTCTAATGAAATCAAAGTCAGAGTTTTAGTGTAATGTTATTTATCTTAGAAGTAAGGGGTATTCTGTACTTTAAATAATTTTATTTAGCTTGCCTTTATTGCTAAGATGTTATCTCTAACAACACCTTAACATCCTTCAACATCACGAAGTGCAAACCTTTGGCAAAAAAGTTAAGATGTTAATCAAGTATAAGTGTGTAGACAGTGTCCATAACACCACATTAAGACTAACTGGTGTTTTCAAAGCATTAGATTATTAGAAATGCCTGTATCAAAGTAATTATCTCAGAAGAAATAAGCTTCAGCATATTCAAAGTCAGTTATCATCTATATAAAACACTAATTTCTAAAAAGAAAAATTGTAACACTAGTCATCTTATCCCCAAAGTGACTTTTGGTGTTATGTAAATATTAACCTTTCCTGTAATAGAGGTTATAAATATATTTACAACAAAGTTCTGTTCACATAAATATTTCAAAAAGAAAGACAAGAACATGTCTTGTGACTGAAAATGTATTTATTTTCTGATCATTTCTATTCACAAGTAGAGAACTCCACAAGAGCATAGCTTCTAGAAAAAAGGGATATGACCTAAGGGCATAGAGCTAGTACAAACCTTGCAGAGACTGACTGTAGGATAGATAGACAGTTCCTCCATTATATTCAAACAGTCCTCCAGTCTGGTTCTATATAAACAGAAAAATCAGGAGGCCAAAGGAGAAAACCCACAGATTCTGTTGTTCAAATAAACTTCAAACATGAATGCAAACTGCAGTAAGGCTACAGGAAAAGGAGCCTATGGGACTGAAACACCAAGTCTCCTCAGTGACAACTGAACATGTGCTTTCTGCAGATGTCTTGACTGACAGTTTGTTTTAAATATGAGCGAATATTAACAGAAGGTTCTGCCTGTCTGATGGCTTAACATCATTTTTCTTCATCCTCAATGCTGTTTTATTGTTAACTCATTTTTAAAACCAGCAAATTTCTTTAACTTATCAAAGTTCTTTCTCCCCTCCTCCCTCCTTCCCCCAGGAAGGTCTTGCACACTGATTGATTTATGCCAAGACAGTGAATTGTATTTTTATTTTAAATGTCAGATTTACAAGTTCTGTGTACTTATTCATAGATACTTTCATCTCTCCATGTTAAATGGGATTTTTTTATACTTCAAAGCTTGGATAGTTTTCTTTGAAAAAAAAAAGGAAAACCAAATTCTCATATTCTTGTGCATATATATGGGAAAGCTTGATGTTAAATTTCATGGAAATGCATAGCCAAGCATGACCTTATTTTAAAATGTAAATCTCAGTTGTACATATTTTTGAAGTAAGTAAAGTCTAGTGCATGCTGCTGCCTTTTTTTTTTTTTCCTTTTGTTCTGTTTGATTCTGTCCTAAGCTTGTTTGTGATAATAACTGACTTTTTAATAATCTACTAAGTTGGTAAGCCTTAAGTATATGCCAGAATCTTAAAAGCATTAAACTGTTGATTTACAGGCATGAACTAGCAGCTAACAAATTGTCTTTTAGATGTCACTATCTGATCCTTTATGCCTAACAATTCTGTTTCGATACCTGTGAAAAAATCAGTTTTGGTGAGACAAAACCTGGAGACATTCGTAACACCAAAGATACGTGTCCCAGATACATGTCCCAAAATCTAATCTAATAAAATTAGCAAATTAAGTCAAATATTCTCCCTATTGGTACCTGTAGCTTTTACCAAAGAATCAGCACAGGACACTAAAGAAGCCAAAACCAGAGGATAAACAGGTTTAGAAAGTAAGGTGATTCTGCATAAGATTCATGGTAACTGGCTGCTCTTATTAATTCACTAAAATGTGCATTTATACAGAGAATGAACTACATCTTGAAAAGTTCAAAATATTTCTTTATAAATAAAAAACCAAAAGCATTTTATAAAAGCATTTAAAATGTCAGAAAACCAATTCAGCTTCTTCACTGCAATTGTGACTACCAGGAAGGATACGTGGCATTGACTCCAGTTCTGATGTTATTAAATACTGAAACTCATACTGGTGGCAGACTTAAAGAAGGCATTGTATCCCTCTGGATTTGCATCAACAGGATGAATCTGAGAGACTTCATTGGTATTAATATATTGTGTGGTCATACAGCTGGAAAAAACAATCATCCACAATTTCTCATGCCATAAACCTCATCGGATGCCCCTGAGTCATAGCAAATTTATGAAGAAGTGTTTGGCTGCCTACCAGACATACTGGAATATTTAATTATGTGAAGCGTTCAGTTAGCTCAGTGGCCAGTACAGCAAAAAAGCATTGAAAGACAGTGCTCATTTGATTGTTCCTGTTTTGAATATACTTTCTCAGCCCAATCTCTTCCCCCTTAAGATTGTTTCTAGTCTCTCCAGAGACTGGCTAATTTGAACAAAGGAGAATTATTTCTGATCAAACATTTTTAAATAAAATACAACTCTTACTGAGAAATAAAGTGTCCAGTAAGACATTTCCTTGAGGTCCTCAGGACTGTTCATTTACTACTTTAATCAAAGTGCTGTCTTGGTTACCCTACTCCTAGGGGTTTAGATACCAAAGCAGAACATGTAGTCCCTGAGCTGGCCCAGGGTTTTGAGGTATGCACATGACACATGCCTATGGCAGACCTGGGCTTTTCTGTACCAGCCGCTGGACACCAGGCACTGTACGTGACAATCTCAAATGACACTTGGCGGCGACATTACTGCAACTGAATCCTTACTACTTGGATAAAATCAAGCTTACAACCAGAAATAAACTTGTTCTTTTCAACAGAGGTATTTGTGCCTTTTCTTAATGCTATAATCACATAATCTAGAGCATCACCTTATTTTGCCACACAAATTTGTTTTAATTCCAACATTTCCTTAAATGACATTTGCCAAACATTTCAGTGGGATTTCTCAACGCACATGTGCCTCTGTGACTATTTATTTACCATGTGCTAACAGCGTCGTGCATAATATAAGTGGCAGAGAAATTCTACATCTTCCTGAAAGCACAATCTAGCAAAGTACGCATAAAATTTTTTACATATGGTATCTTGCAAAGACCGGAAGGGAACACACCAAATGTATGTGGAGCCAAAAATTTATGATTAGTTGAATTCATGTTTTGACAGTCTAAAAGTGCATATTATGATGTATAGAAAATTTTCAACAACAACACACTTTAAATTATTTTTAAGAAAAACCCATCCTAATGTCTACCCATTTTCCCTGGTATTGTGTTCACCCTTCCAATGTCCCCTGTACCGTACACTTGACAATTTTTATGTACTTTCTTACCCCAACTTTCTCCCTTCCTCCTGCTCCCAGGGAAGGGGTGAAGGCTGCCCCACAGGCCCCCAGTACCCCCAGGGGCCGTTTGTCCATCACGGACTGCCTGGGGCTGGCACAGCCCCTTCCCTGGCAGCACTCACAGAGCTGGAGCTCAGACAGGCTGGGCAATGGGCACTTGGCCACGGGGCGCCTGGTAAACCCAGCTCAGCCCTGCTCAGGGCAAGGGCAGCCCAGCCACCCCTTGGGACCTGCACAGGCAGGGCAGCCCACAGCCTGTGGCCTTCTGCTATTAATGGCAAAAAATGAGTTCAACACTACTGTAGGTAGTAAATTAATTAGCATTAATATAACGTTAACACAGTTCTGGTTTCTGTTCACAATCTTAGTGGCAAAAAAGAGCAAAACCAAACAGAAAACCTACATCTTGTCCTATGAATAAAAATAACAACTGTGTATTTTTGCATAACATAATGACTCCTGAATAATAGCTAGGGTGGTTATTTCTCTGGTGTTTCCTAAGAATCAGCTAGAATATATTAAATCTATGTTTGTAATACTAGCAATTTGAGTTATATTTTAAAGAATTTATGATGTTTCAGGCCTGTAGTAGAGATTGGAAGAATATTGGAGTAGAATCTAGTCATAAAGTGTGATCTACTAATGATAATTTAAATCCAAATCCAACAACGTTATACATCCTTTTGAAATTCTTCTCTGCGCTACATTATTAAGTGAATTAAAACCATAGTGAAATAGACATCATGCGTTATGTTTTCCAGATTTGTTAGAATGGAGTAATCCTGGCTCTGATACTTATAGACAGAATTGATGCCTTTATGAGACTAACAAGAGAGTTGTTGAATATTTGCTTAAGTGCCAATTAATTACCTTTGAAGTTAGATTTTATACTATGATGACCTAGTTAAAGAAACATTAATTACAACCAACTAACCTCTTTTTGGTATTGTCACATGAGGCTAAAAGCCACAGACCTCCTATGGAAACACAATTAAAATGCTTCTAGGGTCATGACCATGTCCGAAGGGCGAACTATTAAAATTTCTTCTGGGACTCTCAAGATAAAATAAACATTTCTAAATAGGAAAGCATGTAGTTCACATGTACCAACAGAAGGATAGAGGATTCAACTGCAATAACAAATGTAGGCTGATGAAGCTTTTAAAATGGCCCAGCAAAAGATAAGCTCCCTTAGAACATGAACAGGAAGGGTAGGAAAAGGTGCCAAGGGAGGAGTGGGCAGCATCCAGCTTCCAGTCTAAGAGAACTGAAGGACATTTGAGTGGATGAAAAAGCTGAAAACTTTAGAGGGGAAACAGGGCTGGTGACAAGTTCAGGCCTTTAGGTTTCTCCTCTTCTGACAGTCAAATAAGTGAAAGTGCATTTCCTATCAAGGAAGCATTCAGCGTATTACCAAACACAGCAGCAGTCATTGAGCATTTTTCTTCAGTGCTACGTCTAGGAGCTGTTGTGAATAAATACTTCCTCAATGTGTGCTCTACCGTTGATGCGGGTTATGAAAACTTTTCCAGGTTAGGATGATTTTTATGTATAAATGAATATTTCACATTTACCCGTTAATTCATTCATTGTGCACGTTTTTCCAGAAAACAAAGTAGCCTCACTTTTTACCTTCCCACTACCATAAAGGAAGAAAAAAATACTGAATACTGCAAGCTCAACTCTGACATAGGAAAGACAAGCCTTTTGAACGATGCTGGATTTAGATCCATACTAACAACCTTCCCACACACTGCTGCCACTTAGTTTGTATATTTTTAATATCAGAATTCTAAAATCATGGAAATAAAACTACCTAGTGTTCCTTGTGGAATAGTTGGAACAATTTATGCATTTAAAATTAAGCTCACATTGATTTGCTGCATTTAAGTCAAAATTGCTATTAATGTTAATAGTTTCAATCCATTTCCATTAAAGCAATATCAACTAATACAGTTACCTTGACTGACACTTTTTTTTTTAAATGTCAAATAAATGTCTTGCATATTTGGAGTTTGCAAATTGAGAGTTACAGAGAGATAAACTGAGCTGGTCAAGGCAGGTATGGTTAGTCAGTTTGCTCATTATTAGAAGTTATAATGTGATAACAATGGCAATTTTACCATTAAGAAATAGTGTTGTGCTGCTCTGGACATCCAGACACAATCAGTCAAAGGAAAAATGAAAACACAAAAATTATTAAAAGATATTTACTGAGAGAGAAAATAAGGTATCAGATGAAAAGTTCTTACTCTGGTAAGGACAATATGAGTCTAAGTGGGACTGAGGCAAATATATCAACCAAATGCAATATGCAGGCTTCATTATTATTACTCTGATGGCCAAGATTGTATTAAAATTTTCATAAAAATTCTGGATGCCTGGGGCTTTGTAAGCATCCATTCCACCACACAGTCTTTTCTTTTTAAAGAAAATTTAGAAGCAATGAATTATTTTTTGTAGTATTTTCAGGTTTCTCTATATTACAAATTATTTTACGGCAGTCACCCAAGATTGTTTTTCTCTTTTTTTCAAAATCATGAAACTGGATCCCATCACTGGGTAGTAGGGAATAGAGCACAAGGCAGCTATAACAAGTATTAGGAAAATTTTGCCAGTAAGTACACTTACAGTTTAATTGTCTAGGGTTGTTTCAGTTCATTTTTTGGTTTCCAGCTCCAAGATTGCTATCTGGTGCCAAATAAGATTTCTAAATGCTTTTATGAGTTGTTTTATATTCAAACAATTATTTTCAGAGGAAAGGAATAGTTATCAAGACTGCAGTTCACTATCACAATAGGATTTTAACATCTAAGATAACCTATGGCAGAAGTTGTCACAAAACCTTGTTTTTCCATATCTCTCATTTTTCACATGGGGTAAAAAAAAGAAAAAAAGGAAGGTTAAAATCCCATAGTGTTTGAAGAAATACAGTTCCTTCACTTTTAAGTATGTAGAATTAAAACCTCAATCCATCATAACAATCATTAACACTGCTGTTTTCTTTAAAGATGGGGAAGTCTAAACACTTTTTATTTCATGAGGAATTTACATCAGTTAGTAAACTCAAAAGTGAAATTATTTTAGTAAGAGTATAAGGTAAAACTCATTGAAAACTACTGACATGTATTTATACACCAACATAATGTACTGCGTCTTCTAATAACAGAAAATCTTACATTAATGTTTTATTCTGTGATTTCACTAGTGAACCCTGACAAAATTTTCAATGCTTCTTGGCCAATACTCGAACAGATCAAAACTAAGGAAATATTAAGTATTTTGCTGTATTTACTATGTGTATGTACAACTCCCATAAACTCTAATGGTACTCATCACAGGCTGAATGAAAATAGATTGTTCAACATGAATCTTTGCAAAATTAAGTGACATTAGTAGCTTGTTGATCACATAAAATATGTGTTCAGGCAGCCATATAGGCATAATGAAAGGGAAAAAAAAGTCTGAATTTATTCAACATACTTACTTAGAATATGTTTCTTCTATTAATTTTAGTTAATACTGAAATTCTATTCATGTTCTTGTCATGTTCATTAGGAAAAAAGTTATATTATTCCCACAGAGTAACTGGGTATTTGATATTAATGGGAAAGAGATCAGATTAATGTTGAATAATGTGGAATTGCAAGTGGGTTCTACCTTGATTATGAGCTTCCCATAAAACTAAAACATCTGGTTTGAAATTTAAAATGTACAAGGAAGTAGTTCTTATCTGCCCTAGTTATTAGGTATTCAGAAATGTGCCTAACTTAAATGTGAGAGCAAAGAGATAAACTATGTATTTAATTGCTCTCTGTATTGGTGCCCTTCCCAATGTAGGATGCTAATGTATAATTTATCTGCAGCTCCTTTTCCATCTTTGGTATGCAGAACAAGAGTAAAAAATTTTCTACCTTTTGACCTTGAATGTGAGAAACAGGGAAAAGCCTCAGGGAGTAATGCAGCTGAAAACACTGGTGTCATTTGTCCATAAGCTTGGCTTCTCACTAGCAGCCATTCCTTGTGGTAAAACTATATGTATGTATCACTAGCAACCTAAAAGTCTTCTGATCGTGCGTGCAAAAATATGATAAATCTTTGGTGTTAGTACTGCCTTGGGTTGCTAGATGCTGTTAAAGCATGAAGTGTAACATATAAGCCCCCCAAAATTTTCAGAATTTGACCGAAAGAAAACTTCAATATTTGTACTCAGTTATGGAAAGCCTAAACATGGAAAAGAAAAGCTCTTGAGAATGATTAAACAGAAGCATACTTTGCTTTCATCTTAAACATAAAAGTGTTTGTTTTGATGGCCAAAATAATAAAGGAGGTGAGAAATGGTTTTAAAGAATACCATTTTTAATATATGATTGTCATATTGAAGATGCTGAAACAAAACGACCAGACCTTTTCTTACTGAAGGAAGTTAATGCTTATGACTACTTTTGATGGCATCAGATTTCCTGTCAATTATAATTTTTGGCCACCCGAAAAGGCTTAAGAATGGAAGTAGAATTTAACATCTCTCTTAAACATCCATTCAACGGTATATTTCTACTGAGTTACTAAACAATAATTTAGGAAGCTCTGCCAGTTCAGCAGAATATAAGGAATATAATTTCCTTCAAAAAAGATGAATAAATGAGTATTTTTGATCAAATGGGAAAAACCTGAGGGAGTAAATGCAACTCACCCTCCACATGCAGTTTCAGAGTGAGTCTGGTGAAACATAAGGGCAAACACACATGTACCACAGAGGGACACAGAAGAATAGTTGCATAGCGTATTCACTACACTCCTATCCCCCAGGAATTCTTCCTTGGAAATGGTGGAAATTGTTTATAATACTGGACCACACATGTCCAGAACAAATGAACAACTTGCCACCGAGCTATTATTCCCTAGTCTCCAAATTTACTACAGTAACAGTGAATCATTTGGAAGCTTTTTTTCTGTTAGAGACTGTAAAAATGTATTTATTGTCTAACTCCTTACAGATCCTCTATTTAACCCATGCTCTGATGGTATCCCAAACTTGGATGCAAAAAAGTCAGTGATTTATAAAACAAAAAGGGCTCTCAGAAATATGTTTCCTTTTTTTCTTAACATCACATCAGCAACTTGCTAGAACAAACCCAGAAGTTCCTCCATGAGGAGGAACTAGAACTGAAATAGATTTCCTGCCACCCCACCTCCACAAATCACTCCCTCCACCACCACCCCCTTATTATAAATAAATATGTAATATAATCCTTTACACAAATGGGTCAAGCCCAACTTTAAAAGTGTTCTTTTACAGGCAGTTCTCATAAAGTCTCACTGCTTTGGTGGTTACAAAGCTGTACTCGTTTCCACCTTAATTTAATTAATTTAATTTTCCTCTCTTTTCTTGTGCTAATAATTTCTTTTAATAGAGCTTCTGTCCCCTCATCTCACTTTCCCCTGACCAAATATATAACAGACAGCAAACATCTTTCTCTCTTTTTGTTAAATCAAAAAAACCCCATACATTTTCCAACCATAAAAAGGCTCTCCTTTCTGCTTATTTCCTTCACTGTGTCTGTTCCACTGTGAAATACCTTTCTTGGGCAAGAATGAATTTTATAGAGTTGCATAAATACTTTTGCCAGGGTCTTGTAAAGTGGTCAATTTCTCTTAATTTCTTTAACTATTTGTAAACTCAAGATCTTTCCTGAAGTCTTGCATATTATCATGGTCAGACTAACATGTCTTTACTTGTTGGCTTCCAGCCATAGTAGCACTGTGCAGTTTTGTTAAAATATTAGATTTACTGTATCATTGTTTTCAGAATTCAGTAGCAAGTTTTATCTGATCCATAGAGCTTCAAAGTGAAAACCACAAACCTCAGCTTCTACCTCAGCTGAATTAGTTTCTATCTCCACAGCTTCTCTTTTTTTCCAACTTTCCTATTACTTTCCTTGTGTTCAGAATCCATGGGTTTGCGTCATATAATCACTGGGAGCCTTGTCACTGATTTCTGTGGTACTAGGTTCAAAATCTTCGTAAGTTTCTAATGTCACTACGCCATAAGAAATTTATCTTCAAAAATCAAAACAGCAGCAAACACTCCTTTTAATATTTTTCAAACTGATTTGAAAAACAGGTTCTAAACATGCACAAAACATCACTCTAGAATTCAACCTAAATTCATCAAGATACAATCCAGCATTAGTTACTAGTTTCATCTCTGCATAACCATTTGCATATGGGTAAGGTCAGACACTTGCTAGTTCAAAAATGATACTTAAACTGAAGACAGCATTCAGATTGCATGTTCATTAGCCAGTAAGCACTTTAACTTTACTGTCATCCAAATTATTTTAAGTAGTTTGAAATGTATCTACTCAAAGCTAAAAGCACTTCCTCTGCTTTATTGAATGCAAATGTGTAAAAGAGCATTATTGACCAACTTAATTTCCTAGGATTTGGAAAAAGCATAATATTGTGAGTGGAAAGCAGTAAGATGATAATGATAATAAAGTAAATCCAATTTCAAAAAAAATAAGGAGTAAAATCTGAACAAGCTGAAACAATAATCAGGAAAAATTAAGAGACCTTCAGTTCTCCACAACAGAGAGAATATAAAGAGCATGTAGCTACAACTGCACAAGTTCGCAATAAGCCGATCATTTCCTGCTAAAAGGAAAGTACTTTTTTATCTCAATGGAGCTAAATATCCAGAAACATCACACTGGGGAAAGATTTGAAGAAAAAAAACTTGTTAGATGTCTTTAGATCTCATTTTATGTACATTGCAATCTCATTTTAAGCAATTCTCAACCACACTAGTACATTAAGTAAGTTTTTATTTACACAAGTCACTTCCATTGCATTTTTATCATTACTGGGGTTATATTATTATTATTGCAACTAAAACTTGCACCTTGTTATTAACCAAAACTGGTTCTATGACATAATCCAAACATTTTGTCTGAACAAAAATATCACATTTCTTCTTTCTGATTTTTATGAGTGAAGGTTCATATAAAATAACATTCATAAAATAATTGAAACAAGTAATATTCAATTGCTAAAGCAGGCTCAAAACTATGATTCCTATGTATGCCTTTGCCCTAACACTGTCTTCTATGAAAAGTTCAGGTTATAGGCATGTGAGCCTCTGCAAAATCAATAGTGCACAGTGAAATTTGGAGATAGAACCATTAAATATATGCTTTAAAATGTCACTCTGATTCTAGTGAACTTTTTATAACGTGATGATTCATCTAAAAAAAAAAAAATCTGATTAAATGTCATGCTTCTGAATTTTAAAATCAGTCTGAACTCTGAACTTCTTCAAAGGAGACAAATATAGGGCGAAAACACATAATGTAAAGACCATGTTATATAGAACCTTGTTAAATTCCAGGAAAAAAAGTAATTCATTGACACATTGCTTGTGCCAGTCTAAAAAAAAAGGTTATATTTCTTACTTCTGTACCATAAGACAGAAAGACAGCAAGCAAAAAACCCCCCAAAACACATTGTCATTAAAAAAGTATTGTTGAAAAGACAAGAGAAGAGAAGAGAAGAGAAGAGAAGAGAAGAGAAGAGAAGAGAAGAGAAGAGAAGAGAAGAGAAGAGAAGNAGAAGTCATTCCAGCTAAAAGTTTTGGGTTTTTTCTGAACAAAAATAAAAGAATTATTTTTCAGGCTGATTTTTCATTCTCTGCCTACTGCTTCTTGAAGAAAGTAAAAGAAGGAAGGAAAAGTGAAAAAATAAAACGTGTTTTCTTTCAAGACAAAATTTCTGTTTGTCAGAGAGCCATTTTGATTACAGTTACTATCAATAACAATAGCAATTATGTATACTTATTAAACATTTCAAATATCATATGAAATACTTATCCACCAGCTTGGAATAAATATTAAAACTCTTTTAGAGCTATGTAAGACATTAAAATTTTCCCCTTTTGATATATTACTACAGGCTTACATAAGAATCTATACAGAAAATATCACCCATTCCACAAATTAAAATCTCTTCAAACGTTAAGGTACACCATGAGAGGGAATTTCTTTGCGGACTGTATTTTCAGACAGTTAAATGGTGCTGACAGACTGTAAACATGAAGCAGTAAATACATTCTAAGGGATGATATATAATATTGTACATAATATTTGTTCATTAAAAATAGGCATGTATGTTGTTTAAAAGTTCTTTCTATAGAAAGATGGTATCTCTAATTTAGTCTTTGGATATCATTTATGGCTGCTTGGAATACACCAACTGTAAAAGCTTAGTTCTTAGATTTCCGAGTATAAACTACAGTGTCTCATAAGCTACCTATGCATTCTGCTTCTCTATGGTCACACAGAATTAACTTTTCTTTAGGTACGCACTTCAAGTATTATTGTATAGCCCAGATTGACATTATGTGCTTTTACATAAGCTACTATGTTGCTGGAGTATATTTTTAAGTGAATAATATTTGAGGGAGAAGCACTTATTGATTATATTGATATTTTTACATTTTAATATTTTGCTCTCAATTTATAGTATACTTTGAATATAAAATGGCTGCACAAGATAGCTTAGAAGTCCCCCAGGGGCTTGGCAAGAGAAAACAGACAGTGCGACGGACAGCCCCAGCACACCTGATAGAGGCACTTTGAAAACAGAGGGTAGAATGAAAGCAACTGATAACATTCTAACTTTCAAACTTAAAGACGTCATTAATAAGATAGGTCTTGGGAATGTACTACAATGGATTTGCTTAGGTACTCATAACGCATTCTTTTAAAACTAGAAGATGTTAATCACAATGAAATAAAGAGACTGAAGAAAATGTACAGTAACAAAAATCTGTGTGAAACTAAAAAATGCTTGACCTGTGTCGAGCATTTCAGTATTACCTTGGGGGAAAAAAAGGTTTAGTGGAAACACTAAAAATGAGCACACACACACAAAATGTAGAGTTCTACCGATTCATGTGGAGGAGATGGAAAAAAAATGATAGGTCTCTTCCATAGCTCAGAAAAACCTAATTCAATGAGATGTGTCCTATTTATGCAAGTGTACTGTCTCTATCCTACATCAACAGAATTAGGTTATGAAAAAACACTGAATTTTTATATAAATTTTCTTTTTAAAAAAATATCCCTGACTCTTCCAACTGAGTTGTACACAAGCAGAACTGGGCCACTGGTTTGTTTATTCACAAAGCCTGAGAGCCTGAGATCCTTTGAAGTGCTGAGTGATCTCCCTTTCCTTTAACTCAAAATGAGAGGGTAGAAAGAGTCTGTTGTGTGCCCAGTCCTGGCTGGTTCAGATCTTTGATAAAATACTCATACCATGTCTCAAAGTATCTAGTGTAATTTCAAACAGGTTGTCTGCCTGAGTCCACACATTTTATGAACTTAAGGGGAATTTTTTCTTAAATAAATAACAAATTTGAAAGAGTTTTAATCTTAGGATTTTATAAAGCAGCTTCTTCTAAAGCATGAAGATATGATTAGCTATTAAAACTGCTATTAGGAAAATGGATAAAGTAGGTCTAGGGTGAAGGGCTGGGTCTCTCCTTCCCCTTTAAAGAAATCCTTTTGTCCGATGTCAAAGTTGCTGGAAATAAAGTTTGGTATTAATAGAGAATTTTATAGAACTATTTTGGTGAATCACATATTGTTTATAAACTCTACCTAAAAGATAACAGCACTGCCTACAAACTCTCAAGATATTTTTCTTATCCACATTGTGCACTCTGCTGTTTAAAAATCAGCATTTCTGCAAATCTTAAGATCAGAAGGAAAAAAAAGGGGTAGGAGGGGAAGGATTTTTATGGCTTAATTGCTGTAGAAACATCAACTCTTAAGTAAGGATTTGATTTGTTGAGAAGAATTTCCAGACCACTAGTCTAAGGCTCTCCAAAATATACAGTGTTAAAGATCAAAAAAGAAAAAGTGATTTATTTTTAAAAGTTAAATGTATTAAAATGACTCCTACTGTACCTAAGAAATGCATAAGAAAGCAGCAAAAGCATAAGGAAACTGTGGTAATAACAACAGAAAGACGAGTCTGTAACAGCTGCCACCAGGCTGTAAGGAGGTAAGAAGGGTGACATCATGCTGGATACACGCAGATTGTTAAAAGAGATCAGATGGCCCAGGGGACCGAGGTGTTGATACAGAGATATTAATCTCTGTTTCTGGGTTCAGGATCTCACTCATCTTTGCATCATTTTTTTGTTCATTAGTGTTTTGATAGTATGTTACAGAATGAGAAAATAGGAAGGCACCTGGGCACGCAGCGCTTCACCTTCCCTGGTCTCATGCAGCCCCATGTAGCACTTTTGGGGAGATGGCAGCAGGGGAATGACTTTGTGGCAATTCAGAGTCAGCATAGGGAAGGCTTTCAGATGCTCATCGCCCACAGTGCGTGCCAGGATATCACGCAGCTCCGTTCTCCCTGAGACATCCCCTGACAGCACAGGAGATCGGGAGTGCAGAGAAACCACAGAATCGGGAACGCCAAGCTGCATCCAACAAGCTCCCAACCACATCCGCTGATGTAGCCACTCAGTCCCTCACTGCCAGGGGCTGTCACGCACAGGGGAGGGACATGAAGGAGACTTTCAGCTGCTGAGCAGCAGTTTGTCACCTGATTTCTGCCAACTCTTATCTTTCAGTGTGCTGTTTTGTCATTTTTGAGTTTCTCGTAAGTCTTTTCATCATTTTAATCATTTCCTTTGGCTCTGAGATAATCTTCACATAAAAGCTACCTAACCAGTGCCACTTATGAAACTATTTAAAAATAATTAAAAAAAAAACCACCACAAAAAAACACTGAAGTAACAAAAAGCTACCAAATATTGATTTACATAACAACAATAACAACAAAAAATAGAATGGATAATAAAACATCAAGAATAAACTATTCTAATATTATGAAAACAATTATATAGAAACATAATCTATTGTGAAATACTTAATACTGGGTTCTTTTAATGTTATTTTCAGACAGATAGCTTTCCAAGGAAGATAAATCTGTATTCTAAACCATGTAATCACCTGTACCTTTGGTGGAGCACTTACTGTCTGAGACAGGTAGGGTTAAAAAAGTGTCTTTACTGTCTGGCTATAAAACTACTATTCTAGCCACTAGACTAGAATGGCTTAATTTTAATTGTTTATTTGGTGTATATCTGATTTATTCCTCCTTTCCTATTGATAAAACTTCATCATTTATTTCATATCCAGTTCTCCCTCCCAACTCACAGGCACTTTCATCAGCTTCTAGGACACTTAGCTTTTCACAGAGCTAAAAACCATATGTACAAATCCTGTAATGGAAGAAATCAAACAAGAAATGCAGCACTGGTGAAATACATGGATATAAATGTCACTACAAAATGTATAATATGAATATTGCTTGGTGTCTACATGCTAATCTCCCAATTAACTTTTTTTAATATATAGTTACAAAAATGCTGTGACTCAAGGACTTTGCTTTATTTCTTATTGGTCTGGTGCTGCAATATACATGGGCTAATGTAAAGGAGACAGTGGTTTCCTTACCATGGTAGATGATTATTGGGAGTGAGATTCCCACAATTTAACCCAGTTTACAAAAGAGAATCAACTACATTTTCCTGAAGAAAGTGGTATGTTCTCTGTTTCTATCTCTCTATATATGTAGGGAGATATGTGGATATGTATATCTATTTGTGTGTGTGTTCTTGTGTTTATGTATATGACCAATATATTCATTGATCTTTAAAATTTCTCAAATGTATGTGACGACCATTTTATTAAGAAACAGATCTAAGAATCTCAGTGTCCATCCAACAGCTATTTTGCCAATAATTTGCCTAAGGAGAAACAAAGGGCACAGTTATTAATTAATTAAACAAATAAAACATCAGTAGACCACATAAAGAATATCCAAGGACTCCACTTATAAACTTAAGAACTTTTACTTTGCAGAATCAAGGAGGTCACCTGTTGTGAATTAATTCTCATGGAAACAGCTGACAAGCTAAAAGTCTGATTTTAGTACATAAACTACACTAACGTGACAGCCTAAGTATAGGTTTAGAATGTCATATATTTAATTTCCTAGTAAGTACATTTAATTGCCAATCTTCAGCTACATGATTTCAATAATTTCTTTTCCAAGAAATATTTGCATATGTTTTTGAAAGCAACTGTAGTGAAGGAAACAGAGGCTTTGCAGTTTCAAGACATTTTTTTCTGAAGTAATCAGGTTTATACACTTATTTTGTCAAGGTATTTTCCCAGGCCAGTTAGACAATAGCTAATATTCTGTATTTTGAGATCATCATAACAGATGGCATGGGTGTCCCTTTTAGCTCCTATTATGAACTTAACATATCTTAATATACTGCATTGATGAAATTTATAGGAATTATAAACAGGAGCAAAATCATAAGAAATGCGCTACTACCCTAAACACTGGTCTTCCTAGCCCAGTACTCTGTCTCCAGCAGTCAGAACACTACCACCATATATGAGACACCTACTTAGGAGGAGCATGTTGCCTGGCTACATTAGCTTGTCCATGCTCACACATGCTCCAGAACTCACAAGAAGTGCAGGGAGAGAAGGACAGATTCCTCATCTTCTCTGGGTCTGTGTGAAGGGCCCACTGAGCACAACAGCAGCAGGAGCTCCTGCAGAGGCTCTTCTGCACCACCTCTACTACACCAAGAAGAAAAATCAAATACATCTGCTGGAACCTTCCTCCATCAAGACTACAGCAATCACCACTATTTTTATGGCCACCTCTACAGTCATGAGCACCTGGACCGAACAACCTTTAGCAGTATCCAAAGACATGGGTTGCAGCTGCAACTTGTATCGCTTTGGTGCATGAGACTCACATTTCACAGAGAGACAGCACCTGCCACTGCTAGACTCTCCCTCACATCCTTTGCACAGAAGGACTTTGGGAGGAGAGGTAGTGTTACACCCAAAACCTTGAAATGAGCAAAAAGGGAATGTGTCATATATGAGGCCAATAATTTATAAACAGTTCAATTAATGTTTTAGCTTTCTAGTAGCTCATATTATCAAAATCAGGAAATCTTTAATAATAATAGTTAAATTATTTATATTTTTTAAAAGGCCTTCCTAGTATCCAACCCTCTTCCCTGGTGTTATGCTCACCCTTCCGATGTCCCTCTGCATCTTATACTTGACAGTATCAGTCTTCCTCAAAAATTGCATAGGGGGGGAAGTTTGTGACAAGTCATTGTCATCCCTAGGTCTTTGTTGGGAGGAACTGTGATATTTATGCTGGGGTTTCCTTTTGGACCATCTTTATGCACTTTCTTACCCAGCCTTCTCCCTTCCCCTGCTTTTAGGGAAGGGGTGCAGGCTGCCCCTACAGCCCCCCCAAAGCCCAGCTCAGGCCAAGCACAGCCCAGACACCCTCTCAGACCAGCCTGGGGAGTATCAGCACAGGTCTGGAAAGTGACTTTTAAATTAATCGTCGACTAGTTTTTCTGAAAGCTCTAAGGTGTGGTGGGATTTGGTGAATAATTGTTTGGCATTCACCTTATCTACTACCTTCATGATTCTATATATTTGAGACATATCCCCTCTTAGCCTTCTCCTGTCCAAACCAAGACCTTTCAGTCTCACTTTATAAAGCTACTCCATCCCTTTGATCACACTAATTGCTCTTTCTTTCACTTTCCTGTACCTTCTCTCTACCTCTGCTATGTCCTCAGTGAAGCACTGAGACCAGAACTGCAAGCAGTTCTCAAGATGTGAATTTTCAGTGCATAAAACCGCAGAGCTGAATTCAGGGAAAACTTCACTCAGAGCTGCTTTTGATTTTGGTTTTTGGTTTGGTTTTGGTTTTGTATTTTTACAGGATAAGAGCAAACAAACAATCCTGCAGCTAATCTAGTTTGGAACAAAACAAATATAGCACAAATGGGTGGAAAAAAGGCTCTAAATTACTGAGTCCTAAGTCCCATTTCAAAAGTAGCTCCAAAGCAAGAATTCAGCTGATATGGCGATAAATTTATTTCAAGGTATGAGGATTCCCAGCACAGTGAAATGACCCTGTTAACACTGAGGTGACATATGGAGAACTGGACAATATTGGCAACTGTAACTATATCCACGTTTTCCCAAGTAGGCAGATGGAGCATCTGGGCTCCTGGGGAAGTGGTTAAACTGCTTCCCAATTCAACTGGCATTTTCACAAATACCTGAACAATTGTCTCATTATGAGCAAAACCAGATACTCTTAGGAAAACACTAGATTAATCACCACCCAAATACACTTCTAACTCACAGAAGTGGTGCACCTTCTCAATTGCACCTATAAGGAAGAACAGAATATTGGTCACACAAAATACCCAAAACACAACCAAGCAACAAAGGTCTCTGCCAGAGAAAGACATTTCTCAGCCAGTGGTGCAAACTCTATACATGCTGTCATACTGCAATTTCTGCATAATCCATTTCTGTTGAGGTTTCACAGGTAACAAGGGTATGCAGATGATGAGACTCCTGTCTGGTTTTGGGGATGATTCATTAAACTGTGGGGCTCTTTAGTTCCAGCTTGTAGCTCTTCCTCATCAAACTCTCCGCTCTCTTTCACTCTAATCTTCCCTGACTTTTTTTGAGCGCTGTCTTTGCAGAATTTGTTTAGAAATCCAAAGGGAATTATCCTATATATGGATGTAATGAACCAGTAAATCTTGCCCCAGTTCCACATATATTAAGCTTGCTACTTGGCTACCACGATTTTCTAGATCCACCCTTTTATGCCTCAAATACCATACGACTTCTTTTTCCTTACCAACATATTCAATCTTAATTCTGTCTGCACAGGTGACATTAACAAGACCAGAAGTCATGACAGTCAAGCTCATTTTCACAGATAACTCATTATCTTCTTTCTTTAAATTCTCCTTTTATATAGCTTTATAAATAGCTCATTGTCTTTTATGTGAGTCTGAATTTAAACGCTCACTTCAGTAACGCCTGTTTCAATAAACTGATAAGTTTTCAATGAGAGCTCCGAATGCATACTACAACAGAGCAAAAGAAACATTTCTAATAAATCTAGGGATTAGACGTTCTTGTTTTTCTGAGTCTAAAAAGTCATCGTAAAACACCTGTTGCAAGATACCATAACGCATAACTACAATATTCCTTGTGCTGATATTTTTCTACTAGATTCTTTCTTGGGATAGCCCTTCAGCATCTTTGTATCGACAAGAGCAGAGACTTGATTAGTTTCAAGGCTGCCTGTGGTGGAACAGTTGATGGTTAACGACATAGCTGGGTAATTGTATCTTTCTAAAGTTTCAATAACCCACCTTGCCATTAGATTACATTTTGCCTTTGGCAACATTCAGTGAGAAATGTCTTTGGAGTATCTGTTGCATACACTTATTGAAAAAAATGCCTTTTTATGCTTATTGTGTTATGTAGCCAAGAATACTGCACTGTCTTTGAATAACCATTAAGGTGTGACTGGACATTCTGCAAACCTGGAAAATAAATCTACCTAAATAAATGTAAATCTATGAGACAGAAATATTCCTGGAGAGTTTTGCTCTAACGTACTCTCTTACATATTATTTTTCCTAACTATTGGCTATACTTGTCAGAACAAGAAGCAGGGGCAGGCAAATAAGACAGGTTTAAATGATGAAAGAGTTTACGCAGAGACTGAATGATACAAGGATCCTTGTTTTCTTAGCTCTTATCAGACAAATCGTTTCAAGATGGAATCACACCAGTTCTTCAGAAAATGAAGAACATGATTAAATGTTTTGTTCTGCATTGAAATTCATGTAACAGAACAGCACTTCTGCAAAGAAAACTAGCAAATTATGCTCTGTTTAATTGCATCTTTTTTCTGCATCTTGTGACAAAAACAGTTGAGGAAAAAATTGAGATAAAGTCCAGACATATCTCCAATTCTTTGTGAGAATTGATATCACATTATTGAAGACCTTTCTTAAGAGTCAAACACTACGCAGAGAACTAAAAATTCTAAACCCCTCATAATAGGGCTGGGGAGTAGAGAGCCAGAAAGCTGGGGTGGGATGAAATGTTTGGAAGCTTATTGAAGTTCATACACAGCAAAGGGAAGATATTTTCACTTCTCTCCAGATTCTAAAGTACTTGATAAGGACACTGTAACATCACCCAGTATACAAGATTTGTTAATTATATTATTAAAAGAATCCCATTTTAATTTGCAAAGAGAGACTATATCTGACAGTTTAACCTAATGGTACTTCAGGCTTTGAATTTAATTTTAGCCACAGGTAAAAGAGAGAGAAAGCAAAGTAATGAAACTACATTAATTCTCAACGCTATCTGCACTACCATTAGCTATCTGCACATATATTCTGATTTCAGTCCAGTCCTTTGACACGCATTCGCATTATTCTTTGTAAGAAAGCCAGTTGAGCCAGCCATTGAAGTGGAAAAAAGTGTATACTTGTTTGTAAGACTAAGGCCTGTGAGTAAGTATTTACTAAAAACAAATATTTCATGATACAATCATACCTCAGGTGTTACTCAGTAGCTCTGTCATAAATGCAAGAATCCTTCCCATTTATTGTATTCCCTTTTCTCCATATGTAAGTGCTGTTGCCTTGCATTACTGTAACCTACAGGGATGGTAACACACAATAACACTCTTGGCCTTTCCCTACTCCTCCACCTGACTGACTACAAACAATAAGAATATTAATTTTTCTGTGGGTCTGAAACTATGCACAAAAGTCACACCCAAAGACAGAAGCAAGTGCCAGTATTCTGCTGGTATTCTCCATACTGTTTGATGTAGAAAGCTTGATGGAATGGGCTTTGCTGTACAGTCACACTTGTTATGGGTACATATTCCACTTCATATTTGAATATGCACTTTTTTTGTTTATAGTTTTTTAGACAAACTTGCCACAGAAACAAGCCATTTTCAAAATGTACTAAGCAGACTACCTTCTTTCCCAATAATGGTTTATATAGTTCATTTCTTAAGGCAGATTCCTGAGGCAATAAAGGCAAGCATTATTTACCTTCAACACAGCATACACGGATATTGTATATCTGACATATACAATATTCTAGGTACTACCAAACCATTTATCAACAACCTAATACTTTAGTATTACTTACCCTGGATTGCTTTGGTTCAATAATATTCTGTTTAGTCATTATAAAAAGCTAATTTGAAAGTAAGCAGATAACTGTGACGGGTACACTGACATATCATGCATTCTTCATAAAACATCAACAGTAACTCTGCAGCAACTGCATTGTCATTTCATTGTTTTTATGCTTACAAAATACCATTGTGTAAAAGTCTTCCTGTTCAAAATATGTACTCCTAAGAATAAGATCTATGGCAGAAGTTCCTTCATTTAAAATTTTCAGCTAATAGCTAGTTAGAAAAAAATTCACATTTATTTCTGCATGCTTACAGCTAATGACTTCTGGAATGAGTATCACTAATGCAAAGTTTAAAATAGATATGTTTCCCCCTAACTTAAGGAAGACCAAGAATGCTTGTATGTAAATAAAAGTATTTTTTTATTATTCCTGTTTTTGATACTTTCTGTTCAAAACGTGTCTAAAACACTGACTCAAAATTCAGCTCTAAGGGAAAAATTATAGCAGCAGATCTACAGAAATGCATGAATTTGCTGTGCACCTGTGACTCTACATATTTGCATATAGAAGTGGCTTTATCTACTTATCTTTATATAATCTTCAGTAGCCTCATGTCCTGGCAATTAAGCTTGAGAACTGAACTTTTGCTCTTTGTCAGTGTGAGCAAAAGGCTGAAGAGTGGTACATTGTGGTACACTGAATTTAGCCCCTTTAATCTACATTACTCTTCTTCACATTAAGAAAAGTGTCAGGCAAGTTACTTGGGCAACGGTTTACCACTGACACTGTTTGCTGGTTCTGTGGCTTTAAGGACAACTTTTCTTCTATGAATGACCCAAAACACAAACATGCACCATATTTTAAGAATTCATGGTGGAAAAAAAATCCCACAACTCCCTATCATGCCACAAAAGCCAACAGAAGAAAAGCTTTTGAAACACTCTTTGTGAGGTGCCTTCCATTTTACCTGTTTGCTCAGTACTCCTTCACACCTTTAAAACTGAATGCCACTGCAACTTGTCTGTCACGGGTGGCTTTCCTGCTGTTTTGCCCTTTTAGCACAACTCTAAGAGACAACTGCCCTGGTGCCCATACCTCCTCCTGAGCAGATCAGAGTTTGTACACTTCCTTTGAGAAAGTCTGGTCCCTCTCACCATCACAGAATGTATTTTTAATGGTTTAATGACACTCTGCTATGAAATACCTTCTGTTCCTAATACTAGCTCTCCAAATCTTACCATAACTTTTACGGGCATTTTCAATTGAAACAAAATGCTAAAATCTAGATGGTGCAGCCATAGCCTTTTAAATGTGCAAGCACTGAAATGCCCTGTGACACACAGATTTTAATTTTCATTTAAAAGCCAACTACATGTAAGCCATTGACTATTTATGTAGCTTTTTTTTTTTAATTTACATCCCATACTGTAATAGAGAGTACCACTGATCATAGAGTTGCATTTTTTTAAAACATGTCATTTCCTTCTTATAGCATATAGTTCTAGAATATTTAGAGGAAAAGGGAGAGGAGCATCCATTAAAGGATGGGATGGGAAAAGTTTGATCTTTTGGGCTGCAGCTTTTGAGTCTGAATGTGATGAAGATAACAATGAAAAAGACAAATGTAAGAATTGTGCCAGCAGCCTGGGGGAGGGATTGAAGAGAACCTGACCTGTTCTCTCCCAGAAAATTTACAGGAATAAAGCCTTTTTAATTCTATGACTATCTAGAAACTGAGTCTAATGATAGGAAACATGCCTAAGAACAGTGAAGAAGAAATTAAAGAGCTTAGATTGAGTTTACTGCTATCTCCTCAGTTAAGAAAGGGGATAACCGATACCAAAGGAAATGAATCAGATGCCACTACGAGGGACTAGAAAACTGAAGAACTGTAATTCTGAATTTTTCCTAACACATTTTATACAATGCACCATGCTGTCCTATGTGCTTTGTTGATCTGTGATGTAGAAAAGCTCATGTTATCAATAACTTAGAACTTGAATAATGAATCTAGATGCAACAACAATCTATGTTCCCTAATTATTGGACAGAAGCAAAAGGTCTCACTATGGAAAAATATTTCATTAATATCTATGATGCCACTTCAAAAAGAGATGGACACAGCTGTGCAGCTGGAGCAGAAGTGAAATCAGAGAGCTATTCTGGAGGGTATTCCTGGATCCACATTCTGGATGTTACTTCTCATTTGCTCAAATGGAGAATGATTATGTGCCAATTTGGCACATGCTTCTTCCTCTTCTCTTCTAGCTTGAGTGTTTTGACCATTCCAGTGGATTAACAGAGCCAAGATATCATCCACTCTCCACCTCTGCTGGTAACATTGGTCCCTTCAAAGGGAATATTTATGTCTACTGCTCTTTATTGTTGTTTTGAATAATATACACCAGTACAACTTTATACCTACACACACTGAAAGAATATGAGAAAGAACTTTTCTCTTTTTTTTTTTTTTTTTAAATGGAAGGAAATAAAATATTTCAGCAAGAGTGCCTACACTAGCTTTTACATCTTCTCCTGAGAGAAACAAAAGCAAAATAAAAGGAAAGAAGGATTATCATATACTGTGTCACAGGCAAATTTTATTTGATAATAAGGTAGCAGGCCATAGCATTGTGATTGACATAGCCTGATAATGATGCATTTCCTGGCACTTAGGGTTTTCAAATCTAATTTTAAGTTTTTAGTTGGTGGTGGTGGTGATATTTAATAAGCTTTTTAAACAAATATAGTTTAGTACAATGTGCTGGTTTGGTCTGGGATAGAGTTAATTTTCTTCATAGTAGCTAGCATGGGGCTATGTTTTGGATTTGTGCTAAAAACAGTCGTGAAAATGCAGAGATGTTTTAGTTGTTGCTAAGCAGTGCTTGCACCAGTCAAGGACTTTTTTCAGCTTCCCATGCTCTGCCAGGTGTACAAGAAGCTGGGAGGGGACACAGCTGGGACAGCTGACCCCAACTGACCAAAGGGATATTCCATACCATATGACGTCATGCTCAGCATATAAAGCTGGGGGAAGAAGAAGGAAGGGGGGGATGTTCAAAGTGATGGCGTTTGTCTTCCCAAGTCACCGTTATGCGTGATGGAGCCCTGCTTTCCTGGAGATGGCTGAATACCTGCCTGACAATGGGAAGCAGTCAATTAATTCCTTGCTTTGCTTTTTTGCTTTCCCTATTAAACTGTCTTTATCTCAACCCATGAGTTTTCTCACTTTTACCCTTCTGATTTTCTCCTCCATCCCACCAGCGGGGAGCAAGTGAGAGGCTGTGTGGTGCTTAGTTGCTGGCTGGGGTTAAACCACAACAGTCCTTTTTGGTGCCCAACTTGGGGCTCGAAGGGTTTGAGATAACGACAGATTTGACTGGAATGNCTTGGGGCTCGAAGGGTTTGAGATAACGACAGATTTGACTGGAATGTACTAGATGAAATTTATAGCTGTTATTGTTGTTTAGTTATTAATCAGCAGGCTTCTGTGCTTGCCATGGAGCTTGCTTGTCTTACTGTACATTAGAGTCTAATGCTCATTTGTGGCTGCTTTTTACTTTTGCTGCTTGTGGTACTGCTGATCGTCTTACTTTGCTGTGCCTGGGAACATTTTGATAACAGCAATGGCCATGCGCCTGGGCTGGCAGATGGCCAGGGCATCGCTGCTGTTTCTGTGCTGCTGTACTGGACAGGCCGGAACTCCAGTGTGAACTCGAGTCGAAGGGACTGTGACCTGTGGATGAGTCCACGTGGGAGCAGGACACCCTGAAGTGTCTGTGGCCATGAATAAGTCCACACCAGAGCAGGTATATCTTGAAGCGTCTGTGGCCGTGGTTATGTCTGTGCCACAGCAGGTACACCTCTGAAGGGATTGTGGCCCAAGGATAAGTCCACGCTGGAGAAGGTGCACCTCAAAGCGTCTGTGGCTGTGGATAAGTCCATGCTGCAACAGGTACATCTTGAAGTATCAGTGGCTGTGCATGAGGTCATGAAGGAACACGACAAAGAGTGTGGCCATGGGTAAGCCCACGACAGAGCAGGTACAGCATATGAAGAGACCGTGGCTGTGGGTCACGCTGGAGCAAGTATTTTCCTGAAGGCATTGTGGCCCATGGAGAAGGCCATGCTGGAACAGGTGCACCTCAAAGTGACTGTGGCTGTGGATAAGTCTATGCCACAACAGGTGTACCCCTGGAGAGACTGTGGCTCATAGGTAAGGCTTGGAGCAGGTACTCCCCTAAGGGACTGCAGTCAGTGGATAAGTCCAAGCTGGAGCAGGGGCAAGGGGAAGAGTTCCTTGCAATGTTAAACCCGATGCTCTGGTCCAAAGGGAGCAGGGGTGAAGACTGTAATGGGTATGCCTTTAAATCATTGTAACCCATGATTTGAGTTGTATGTTATAGGAATTACTATAGCAGGAACCACCCAAACCAAAGGAGGACAAGCCTTACAAGGAGCAGTGCAAGTGCAACAGTGACCCGACCTGAGGTGGATTTGGTGCCCAGTAACTCCATGCAACACACCACCTCTCCTGTCCTGAGATGGATGGGGTAACTAATGGCTTTCCAAATATTTTGCTTCTCATACCGGTCAAATGTGATACTTTTGTTACTAGCCTATGATATACACCTCTGTACTAGAGTATTTACTGTATATTATTACTACCTGTTCTTAACTCCTGTACCACTGGAAAAACATAATAGAGTGACAAGAAGGCAAAATGTAGGCTGTTTACTTGTGAGCAGAAAGGAACAATATTTTCAGAATGAAGATCCTGTCAAATGTCATGCTTGTTCAGTGCAGCCTTTGAAGGATCTGGCCCATTAAGTTTTAAAAAATGATGCTCAGTATAGATTTGATAACTGAATTACCCAGGTTTAGAAATTGCCTGTCACTTCAAAACACTTCTTTGTCTGAAGAAAATAAATACTCTGCAAAACAGCTCTTTGTTGGTAACATTCAGGGAGACAGCTCTGTATAACTTATATTGGGAATATCTTTGGAAGAACAAGTTTGCATACATAAAGATTAGAATCAGTTTTATAATAAAAAATTAAAAACTAAAAGAAATCCATGGCAAAATGGCAGTGGCAAGGGGCAGTAGTCACACATTGTGACTTGGTATGTTCAGACTGGGCATCAGAAAAGCCTTTTTAACAGCAGAGTGACAGTGGAACTGGTTATGCAGAAGAGGTGAGGAACCTCCATCCCTGGAGGCTTTCAAGGCTCACTAGACCAAGATACAGCTGACCTGATCTTGTGTTGGCAATAGACCTGATTTGAACAGGAGGTTTGGATAGATGATCTCCACAGGTAGCATTCAATCAACACTTCTATGACTCTCCTGTTACTAAAATTATGATGATTTTAAGTATATCTCTCATAGCTGTATACTGCTTAGTCTGTTTACTTTCCTTTTATAGTCAATGGGGATAAATGGTTCTTCAAAATAAGACCTATTTGATTTCTTTTAGCTGTTTACTTTAAGAAGGGATGAATTGTGCACTATGCTATTCTGACTGTAAATACATCTTAGACTGAGCACTTGAGATACAGATGTTCAATTTTGGTCAAATTAGCCCCACCTTCTCTGATTATAAAGAAGACATACTGTTGATTTAGTTAGGAGCTGGTGGCATGTTTATGAAACTTATTCAGTGATTGTTTCAGGTAAACTTCACAAGCAGTCTGGAAGGGGATGGAGATTTAACAACACAGCATCTGTTCCTAATGAGTTTCACTCTAATACTGTTAACATTAACAGTAATAGCAACACTACATAGCAATAATAAACATCTCAAGAAAATGAAAATCAGAGCCCTTTTGCTCTTGTTCAGCCATTGTATTTCCTACCAATTTTTGAGGAATTCCAGCCTAAGAGATAAACTAAGAAATACCTCTTTAACCCATTCATCACTGGCTTTCTTTAGTATCCTAACCTATATGCATACCTCGATGTGGGTTTGACCTCTATTTTTGCATAATCAAATCTTCAAAATTAAACCACTAGATATTGAAAAATAAGAAATCAAAGTCTAGGCCCAAACCTGATAATCTGGATTCTATTCCATGTTCAAAGCTACAGAAAACTTACTTGGTCCTCGGAAGAGATAGTAGAACAACATTAATGACTGTTATTTTTTAGCAAGTAGAAATATTGAAGGGACTCAAGAAAAAACTTTAAAATAAAAAATCCACTTTAACTAAAATGGGCTTACATGTTGGTTTTCCTTGTAGATTGAAAACTGATTCTGAAAAAAACAAGTGTATGTTTTTCTTCCAAGAGGATGTTGTCAAATCTCATTGACCAAATGACTCCTGAAGCCCAAATGAAATAAGAAAGAATAGCTTAGGTATTTCAATGCTTCTCATGGTTTTCAATGATGTTTTAGAATTATTTTTCACTGCTTGAATTTGTAAGATTTTTTTACCATCTTACTGATACTGATTTAATTTAGCTTTGCTCCAAGGTACTTATTTTAGACTAGGTTGATTTAAATTGGCTTGGTTTATGGTTTGATTTTCAAAAGCCTGCTGCTTATGTAGAAGCTTTAAAAGCATGTTCATGACAATGTGCTGCAAGTTAGGCATATGAATGAGTTACCAACTCACACTTCAGGGGCAGATTTTCCAGAATATGCATACACAACTATGGAACCAAAAGAAACAATTATGGATACGATTGGTCACCAGAAAGCATAGTAGGTCATTTACGTCTGCAAATGAAGAACACTCAAATGAAAAAATACGACTGAAAAATTAGGAAAAATTAGAGGCATTTGGATGCTGAGTCTGATATGAGAAGAAATGGCATCTTACCATAGGAACTTAGCTAAAGAAGATGAATCTGAAGTCAGTGGAACTCTGCTGATGAAGGGGACAGATTCTGAACCTATACAGCTTCATTGTTCCTTTCAAAATTTAGTTGTTTATTATTATTATTGTTACTATTAAAAAAGGACTGCTGGATTCCTCATGCCCATGTCTCCAGACCATGACTTAGTCATCTGGAAATATTATCACATTAAGTTGAGATGCATTATAATATTTTTCAATTTTATATTGTCTTCCAGTGAACTTGTTCCCCTCAATGCACTTTACTGATCAAGTTGTGCTGGATTATTTAATCAGTAGTAATTTTAGGTACCATAGTACCTTCTGAATATTGCTAATCTTTAGATTATTTTGCTTGGAATGCCATACTTCTGGAATGCACTGCTTCTGTTTCTCTGTGTTCACCTTCCCTTGTCCTCCTTTGTATAAATAATAGCTAAATAATTACAGAAACTGCCTTCATTTATTTGTGAAAGACAACATCTCTATTGTTTTCTCATCCGGATTTGAGGCAGACTGAGTTAATGAGACATGCACTTCAGTCTTGTTTTTCTCCTGTGTATCTGAGTGGTAACTATTATAGATCTGTTTACTTCCTTTCTTCTTTAGCAGTGGCTCACCTTGAACTTATCTTTCAAATTACACCACTTGTCTTTAGAATCTTCCATGTCGCTCTTCATTTGGAAACTTCATTTATTTTTAAAGCCCTATTTTGACAGATTTCTTGCTTTTAAAAGAATTAGCTGCGTGAGAAATTGATCCAACTAATGTTCATTCTTGCACTCACTGAAATGCTTCTGTGACTGACAGGTTACATTGTATAGCTGTATTTTTTTACTTGCTTTATGTTTCCTTCAGCTACTTAAAGCCATTCTTCCTCCAGTCTATACTAACAAGTGCTTTGGCCTTTGTAGTACTCACTTTGATGTAAGAGAATTTGTTTCAAGTTCTTGTTTTAACTGATCAGGTCAGAGACTCAAAACTAGTATCTCACACATGGCAGATAAATTCCTTGGATAATAAACCAGTTTGGGTTGGAACATATTTACTTTCTTTCTCCATCACTCTCCATTTTGTACCGAAAACATATTAACCGAAGAATGAGAAAATAAAAATCTGTAATACGTGCAAAGAGAGCTTGGATTGAGTCCTGAAAAAATCTCTCAGAATATGAGTACATTTTACAGTCGTAGTAGGTGTTCACAAGGTGTCTTTCACAACTACTAGAATGCAAGATTTTTAGATTTCTTTGTCATTTGGTAATGTTCAGTTTAAGCACTCCTTGAAAGCTGTGTTCCTTAGGGAAAAATCTGAGCTTTCTAAATAACCGTACAGTTCCTGATTATCCAAGATTTTGTTACAACTAATTAGGGTAATGACAGAGTTTTGTGTTTGGAAAAGAATCCCACAAAACCATGAAGAGTCACTCAGCAAACAGTGCTGCTGGCTGAAAATCAACCTTATTTATGTTAAAAAATTATTGAGATTCTTTTGTTTTGTTTATTTTATTACGTTTCAGCTTTGTGCCTCTTCACAGTTCCTGATTCCTGGTGGTACCAGAAACTAAAGGACTGAAAGCAGAACTGAAGCCCAGTTTGTTTTTAGAATACAACTATCTAAAATTAATATAACAGTTTTCACAAGGAAATCTAACCCCCTATTCTGCTACAAAGCTGAACTCTTATATATACACCTATATAGATCTTTGAGTCACATTACTCATGTGAGCAATTTTTAAATGTATAGAGATTACTGTCAAGATCATGGCCCAGACATAAATGATTCAAAAGGCTTATCAAGAAGGTTACATTTTAGGTACCTCTTTAAACAGTTTTCATAATTTCCTCTGAGGCCTTAAAATTTAGTAGTCTCTATTCTGAATAAATCTGTTAATTCTTATGTCTCACAAGGTTTAGGTGGATAACTTGTGCTCTAAACACAACATATTGCCAATTAGTAACTGTAGAGGAACATTGTAACACATACACAAAAGAAAAAAAAAATGTTCTTTTTCTTTTCCTCTAACTTTATATGGAACCTGTATGACTAATGTTACTCAGACTACCCATGGTTACCCCAAACAGGGGGCAAAAAACAAACAATCAGATCTTCTTCCACTGGCAGAATCGATTTCCCATTTATTTTCTGGAAAGCTAATTTTCTCCTACAAATTGCCTTTCAACAGCTACCTTGGCCCACTAGGATTTCCTCTATGGCCTGCTATTACATGTTTTTAACTCTGTTCCCTGTGTTCTCTGTTCAAATTTCTGGCAGATGTCACAAGCTCACAACCAAATGGATCAGAGTTTCATAAATATGGAAAGCAAATACTTTGTGAAAGCAGAGATATGTGGCTTTCATACACTGACATATTTTTACATCTCTTTTTGTCATTTGGAAATCTTACTCTGCTTATCTTTTGAGGCGTACAGAAACTGGAAACTGATTTGGGAATCCTCACTTGTGCTGTAGTTAAAAGAGCTTTCAGGAGGCCACTAGGGGCTGAAGTGCCAAGATCTGTTTCATTGCACAACTAAAACACTTCAAAGATGAAAGAGAGTTATCAGGAAATAATTGTTCTAATACAGAACTAAAGATTGAGAAGACAATTACGACTGTCTAGCCTCACCTTCTGCAGTCTGTAGGATGTTGGTTTTCATCCAGTTACTCCTGCATTGAGCTTGGTATATTTGTCTTAAAAAATTGTGCTAGATTGAAACAATCCTGTAGGAACATTTTATGTCTTGATCTGAGGATATCAAAGATATATAGACTTTTCCAGTGGTTAATTTCTCCATTCCTCTTTATTTTAAAATAGCTATCTTCCCCACCACCACCACCGCTTCTCTATTTAAATGTATTTCTCATGAACTTCAGCAAAATTACTCAATGTTTTTCTCTGGAAGATATTTTGGTACTCAGACTAAATCGTTTCTCAGTCTGCTTTTGGTTATTCCAAGCTAATTGAAAACTCTCTAGAGATTTTTTTCCAGCTTTCAAATAACTTGTGTAGCTCTTTTAGCATCCACCACGATTTCTAGTCCCTTCTCAAATTTACAGACACCAAACCCACACATTTTATTCCCATCTCAGCCAAACACTGTTGTGAAGTAAACTGATTGGTCTGGTCTAGTTAATTCCTCTTTTCCATTGTATAAACAAGTCTCATACACAACTTTTTATACCAGCATCACACTAAGAACTTATATTCATATATATCTATATTATTCACTATATTCAGAAATAATTTCCAGAAATATTGATTTCTATGACATGCTCTTGTTTTATAAAGATAGTGCTCATATCTTGTTCATAGGTGTATTACTTTTTATTTTATCTAAAATCCTACATCAAAATCTCTTGTATTTGACAATGTATTCACATTGAAAATTGCTTAATGAGATTTGTCAGTTATTAATAATTGATTCAATCAACATGGGCTCTACTGACATTTTTTTGTTTACACATCAGCTCAGGAACATTCATCAATCAGGAAATGAGCTTCTTTGACAACACCTAGTTTCCAACTGGGCAATTATATTTCATTTCTTTACTTCATTACTGACTGATTCCTAAAATGTAAGGAATCACTAGGTCAACTTTCTGCTTTGACAGCCCTTTAGAGCTCATCAGTACAAAGTGTTTGAGGTTCCTGATTTTCAAAAACAGCTCTTACTTTGATAAGCCGTACTTTTATAAGGGTTTTCAGGTTCCTCAAGGCGAAATCAAGAATTTATTTAGTTTTTCAAAGTTCTTTGGCACCTTTGGTTCCTCTTGTTTTAATTCTTTACAAGTCTAGATTTAAATAAAATAAACTTATTTAAACGTTCTTGTCTATTTACATGGTTTGGAAAGAAGCTGATCATCTCCACTTGGCTTTGAGTCCAAGATTTTGATTTCTACTTTTCTACTAACTAACTTCACTGGTTAGCATGCTATTGGAAGGACCCTACAGAGGGAAATGATGTCTTCCTATCATTCTAGTTTTGGATGTGGTTTCTTACGACTTAGTATGAAAAATCAATAAAACTATCTTGGAAAACCAGCTACCATTCTACACAGTATATTTTGTAAAATTAAGTGTATTTTCAGTAATATGTGCATTTTTAGCACTTTTAAATCTGCTGAAAATAATGCAGAAAGACATATAGCTCCTTTTGAGACAACTGAAGTGTTAATATCAAACTGTGAACTAGTGTGAATCTTTGTGATGCATCTGTGCATCAACAGCTAAAATACATGAAAGTACTATATATTTTGTCAATGCTTTAAGTGCTTCCATTAAACTTTGTGCTTACAATTGCTTGAAAAATTCAGAAGCCCTCCTACTTGCATATCATAATGCATCTATCTTACAGCTTGTATGATGTGCTTCTTATGTTTTAAAGAGAGCATGAAAGTGTATTTGCTCAGTGCCTATACAGTCATCACAGTTGCACTATTCTACATTGCTACCCTAGTATTTTTACCATCGTTTTTCAATCTTCTAACAAAATATGTAAAGAAAGAAGAGCAAAATATCCATGGGAAATTAGTCAGAAAAATCATGTGTGTTGACATAATTTTGAATCTTAAGTCAACAAAGTTTTGAAAAGGCTGTGAGTGAAACATTGCTGATAATATTTATACCTCAGTTTCCCAGTGCTGCCAAGGATAAATGAAAATCAGTCAGGGGCTGGAGGGTGAAGGAAGGGCCCTGCTAGTGCTTGGGTTGCCCCAGCTCCTGCGTCCCACCTTGGGGCAGCTCCCATCCCTCCTGTTCCCTGTCAGTGTATGTCTAGTGACATACTGTTGCCGTCATCTGTATTTACCAAATTGAACACAAAAGCAAGTACAAAATATTTTGTAGTACAATCAAATGTATTTTACTGTACAGAATAGCATTTCTTCATCTATTATAATACCTCAAAATTACATTGATTATTCTACTATTTTGCAATCATAAACATTTTGAAATAAACTAAATAAACACAATCACAATACTCTATATTCTTTATAGTTACTTGCTATTCCTTCTTTGTTATTCTCAATGTGTTCCTGTTAAATTAATTGAAAAAATATGAGGTTCCTTCTGTAGGAACAGTTATACTTCTAAATGCCTGTGGATTGGAGCTAAACGCAACTAAACACAATGTAGTTTAATGCATGCAGCAGGTGCATCAAATTGCTGAGTAGACTTTATCCTTGTCATTTGAACTGAGCTCATTACTGTGGAGAGCAGTGGTTTGGTGACGTAACAAGCACGATCAAAAGCACACTATAAAGCAGTCAAAGCAAATGATGCATATTCTGCAGTTTTAGCAACCAAGGACTATGTGGATACTCTACAGTTGTAATACAATGTGGTTACAGTGGACAGACTTGTGAATAGTTTTATTTGTTGTCATTTGCAGGAGAATGAGTACAATCCAAACCTTTTGTCAAGCATCTGCAACTATAGCCTTTTGAAAACATGTAATGTTAAATGTGCCTTGTTTAAATGGACCCACTACATGGATTTTTATTAAAAATGTTATTTACAGAACTGACCCAATGTCCGCTAAACTCTGTTTTAACAGACTCTGCTCACTATTTTAAGTAAATGCTTTTCGTACACTGCTTCTACGAATAGATTTATTTTAACTTTTAATCTGCAATTTCTATGCACTCTATTCTTTTCCACAGGCGCTCATAGCTCTACTACCTTTCTTCTGCTAGGAACTCCATACATGCCACTTCTGATTTCGGGCTCAAAAACATTGTTAAATACCATATCCAGAACTATACTGGTCCTACTGGCTGTCTTCCTCCATAGCTAGCAAATAACAGTTTACATTATTTATCTCTGAATAAATCAGTTTTATATTCTGAAGCCTGGAATTTACATTCAAAAAAGGGAGTGATCTTTTTGGAGAGCTGGAAAAAAATGGAAGAGCTCCTGAGTGACCTAATTCACATTAGGCACTGAACTATTTCTGCAATATCCCAGATTTAGGGAAGCACAAAGATACTGAAATGATCCTTCGTCTCCATTGCTCATGCTGTCTCTTTGAGAAAAGCAGCTAAAAATCTCACTCAAGAGCATAGATCTTTTCTGAACAAAATAGAAAGTGCTATGAATAAAAAATGTTTGTGATAGAAATGGACTCAAAGCCTAAAGCATGAAAAGAATGTTTGATCTATATATTTCATAACACAAAACAAGGGTTGAAATCCTACCCCACTGAAATCAATGGCAAAACTCCCGTTTTACTTTAATAGCCAGGTTTTTACCTGAAAGACCTGCAAGGAGGGAAGAATGATGTGTTTAGGTTCTTTTTTTGG
The DNA here is from genome assembly GCA_013389945.1 of Fregata magnificens. Taxonomy (NCBI): domain Eukaryota; kingdom Metazoa; phylum Chordata; class Aves; order Suliformes; family Fregatidae; genus Fregata; species Fregata magnificens. The sequence continues at coordinate 50,482 of WAAD01030035.1, forward strand.
GGCACTGTAAAAATACAGCCAGTAATTTCCCAGCAACATTTTTCACGTAAGTCCTCACTGCAGGGCTAGCATTTGACTGAATCTGAGAAGACAGGAGTTTGTTCAGTTTGCAATTGAATGGGAGGTGTGTAGCCTCATGCCTTTTAAAGACAGAAGTACTGAGACCCATCTGCATCCTGAGAGCTTCACCCACGTATTCATGTGTTAATCACAAGCACTTTGAGGTGAAAACTCTGTGGTTCTGACTCATTTCTGACAGCTCTACTCCAACAGATTTCCTCTATTCTCGCTTCAGCTTCAGGGTCTTTTAGGGTCCATGCCTTCAGCTCCAAAAGCTTCATCTTTATCTGCATGGAGGAAGCTGGTGAGTATCTCAATCAGTCATTTTCTGTTCCAGGACGGAGAAAGATGCAGAAGCAGTTCTTGGAATCTTTTGCTTTCATTAACTCTTGCAGCTCCACGGTGGGTGTCACATCATGCTCTGTCATAGCTGCACAAGGAATATGGCAGCTTCCAGGACACTGGGCCCAGAGAACCATCAGTGAGGGAAGGCACAAAGCTGGTTAAATGCTTCAGATCAATCATATAACTGAAACAACAAACATAAAATACAGAACATGAATGACGAGGTGCTGGGAACAGGACACCTGTGGAAGAAACATACTTGGTCAAAAAATTATCTCAGTTATGCAGCCATGTTAGGGCATGAAGCCATTTTCCCTAGTCTCTTTTTCTTTTCTATTCCTAGTACACAAAGTGCAGAATAAAGCCAGGACAGTTATCAGCATGCTGTCATTTGATACCCTATTTTCTTAAAATCCACTATATAAATTGAAGTCTTATAAGAAGAGTAATGTAACTGCCCTGGAATTCTATCCCAGGAAGGAGGGACCAGTCAGGCACTGTTAAAAAGCAGGACCTTCACCCAGTGAGGTGCATAGGCACACACTGAGGGGGATTTATGGGAACTGGCACCCTCTATAAACAATATTTCTCCTTTTCTGTTTCAGAAGAATTTCCTCTAGGTCTGCAACATGCACAGAGACTGTTTTCACCACTTTATCATTTGTCCTTATTGCTCATCTTCATACTTAACGTTCTATACTTGATGTTTTGTCTTCTTAATACCTTTCTTTGAATGACATAATAGTCTGATATCTTTCTTTTTAAAGACTTATCTTTATTTATCTGCTTGACTGAACTTTGTCATCTACTTACTAGCCATTAGAAGATTTAGCTTTTTGTTCATTTAATGAACAGAAATGACAAACTTAATTTTAAATTACTGTGTTATTCATTGCATCTTGAGAAGTGAAAATTAAGAATTTAGCATAAAAGAACAACTTGACAATGGAATAAACAATCCATACTTTTGCCATTTCTGCTGTAATTATTCAAATTAATTCACTTGGTCTTTTAATTGGATTCATTCAGGGTTGTTATTTTTCTTTTATGGAGAACAAAGGACATTTGTTGTGTGGTTATTTACTAATGCAGTACACCAGAAACGCACACATACTAAAAGGGAAAAATGGCATTGAACTAGCATTGTGTACTGCTTTATTAGTAAAATCCATCTGGATTAGATACATTTGAAAGTTCTGTTGTTAATACTTGTATATCCTCATTTCTGCAAGAAGTAATTGGGAAGTTAAAATAAAAAGTTTCCAAGTTATTGAAATGTACAATACAAAAACCAACACTAAGTAAAGGGGACACCTGAAACCTATAGTAAACTGCCCTTTTTTATGAAGTCAATAAGCTGTTCTGACTACATTATTTCCCAGTGCACTGATATATGTTGTTTTCTGTTCTAGATTTTCTTCATATTAACCAAAACTGCAGAAAAACGAGAGTAGAACTCAGCTTCAACAGCTTGTTGTCACACCCTTGAGCCTGAAGCTAAGGCTAAATAGAACAATGCTCCCATTTTAATTTTCAGAAATAACGTGAGATCTTTTTGCTTTGTGGAAAGCTGATTTGGGGGGGCAGTCTGCAGTGTATATCTGCACAGAATATTTTTTAGAGAAGGCAGCCAAAAGTTGACATTTTTGGTATTTTACTTGTAGATCCTGAGACCTTAATTGTACAATCACATAAAATGCATGTGGTAAATGTATCGCTGAGGAAGTAACTCAGTGAAGGGAAGCGTTGAGTCAAATCCATTTCACTACAAATAAGCTGGCAAAATAGCTTACTAAACAACTGTTTTTATATGCAGATGAAAAATAAGAGAGAGAAAAGGACGTATCTGCATGAAGAATAGCTGTGTCCCATAGTGTATCAACAGTGCTGCTCTTCTGTTCATCCAAGTCTCTTCTGTCCTTTCCTGTGAAAAGCAAGGAAATGGAAAGATGGGAAACAGCTCCATACCTAGCTGGCAGTTCTCCCAGGGTTAGTGGAGCATGCCTGGGGACTTGAAGGCTTTGAACTGCTCCCAGAGGCCCTTTTTCCGCCTGGTTAGGGACAACCTGAGATAAATCAACAAGTTTTGCATCAATCCCTAGTTACTTGTGACTATGGACACCTCAGCTAAAGAACTCTGTGCCTCAAACAACATACCCACAAAAGGAAAAATCCCATTGACTTTCATATTTATAGGCAAATATGTGGTTCTCACATGATGCGAGTATTGGAGTGCAAACATTCATCTCTGTGAAACATTGCCACTCAGGACAGTTTATTTTAGTTTATCTCTGCACAGGTAAAAAAATTGATAATAATGTTCATGATAATTAACCTTCCCTTCCTTGAATATTGTTGTTGGTCTGTGGGGAAAAACAGTCTTAAAAGCTGAAATCCAAAGACTTCCATTCTGTTTTTCATTGCCTTTATAATTAACCATTATTTCAGTCTCTAAATATTTTATTAGGAAAAAATAAAAACTAAAAAACCCCTAAACTTTGTTTTTAAAACTACTTGCAGATCAAAAAATATAATCAGAGATGGCTATTTAGCTATGAGGTTATCTCCAGGCTATCAATACGAAAGAACATTTTTCAGTGATTTGTGTCCAAATTAATCTCCCCTGAATTAGTCAGCCAAAAGGCAGTTAGATGGTTCCTCAAATTAGCCAGCTGCCTTTCAGTTGCAAAGAAACACCCTGAGGCCAGATAAATCATTTCCCCTTTATATCCCATAAGCAGTACTTTGACTGGTACTCCGCACTCATCCTGAATGATCCAGCTCCCTTTTGTCTTGACCTGGGTGGCTAGGTAGCCTGAAACTTGTCAGATGGTCTTATGCCAGGACCACAAGATGCTCTTTTCCTCCCCATCTATGATTGTGCACAGCACTTCAAACATTTATCCCACCTATCACAGTTCCCTTTTGCAAGAAGAATTGCTTGATTTCTTCCTAATATGAGGAATACAAATCGATTGGTCATTTAAGTGGAGACAGCAAGGAATAGCACCTACTGAGCTACTTCCCAGACTTAGGAAATCATGTTCTTAAACACACCTCTTTCCCAATAACCCTTTTCACTCCTGACTGCACAAACAGTCCCACATTTGGATAGTAGGAGTATTGTACTATTAAATGGTAATCTTATGTGTTTGCTAGACGAAAAGCTTAATGAAGGGATAGTTCTCCAGAAAGAGCAAAGCTAAGGGGAGGTTAAAAGATCAGCAGGACCCTGCAGCTTCATGGGTTTTGAGGCAGCAGCCACATGCTGTTCTCCAGACTCCCCAAATCCACCTTTTACCTGAGGCAGAAAAGAGAGCAAGTCTTGGGAACTCTCTCAGCAATGTGACAGTCAATGTCGTGAATGTCCCACTTCTCACGACTATCAGGAAGGCATGATTCATGTCTTGGCACCTTTCAACTGCTTTCAAGCACCTAGCCAAATTCAGTTATGGTAACAGACAGCATCTTATCTCTGAGAAGGGACACACATCCCATGACCAGGGACATCAAGCTGAAGATCAAATTAGAAAAACTGTATTCCAGCAACACAGAGTAAAAACACTCAAATATGTACTGATCCAGTAATTCCTTAGGTAGGATAATGCATACTTTCCTAACTTCTGGGAAAGCCATCTGTCCCTCATCCGTTCCGCCAACAAAGTCTTCCTGACAGAATAGCATGGATGAGATCTCTGGGAACGCCAACCAGTGAAGGCCAAGTGCAGCTACTGATTCACTCCACTTTGGGATGAACAAAGAACAGTTATGCTCATGAGCGTTTTCCCTCTTCATGCTTGCTTGTCTGACCTCTCCACAGCTGGACATCCTTCCAATGAGGTAAAACCAAACTGAGTCCCCAGCCTTTCTGTCCAAACTTTTTCCTCTTTCTGTATCACTGCCTACATGCCCTGCCTAAAAGACATCTCTCTGTAATTTATTAGAAGATAACTCTTCCAGTTATCTTCCTTGCTTCCCCACACATAATTTTTGAAAATTTGCCTAAACCACATCAATGCTTCAAACTGTTGATGGAAGACTACTGCTTGAAGCAAACTTTGAAAATAGTCCTCCCATTCTTTCTTTTAGATCATTTGGGGTTTTTTCTACCACTCCCTAACTTACAGTCTGAACCCAGATGGTCCAAGAGACTTGCCAGTCAGTAGGAAAAGTAGAAAACCTGTGGAAATTCGGAAGGCTTCTGTAAGTCTATGAAGAGATTGATATATGGGATGGTTCTTTCAGTGGTTCCAAAAGATGTACATTCTAATGCAACTCCTGTAGCCATGCTATATACTACAAGGGTGGTTGGGGCAGAATGCTTGGTATGGAGTCTTTCAAAGTTCTATCAAAAATTTTGGGTGAACTGAAAGAAAACAAGAACCTTGCAAAAGAGAAACACAGAGCTGAAAAATAGAAAGTGTAAGTAAGTAAAATGTTTCTAGCTTTTCAAAAGTCTGCTGAGGGTATAAGACAAATATTAGTGACCTTAAGTATGGATGTATAAGGACTTGGCTATTGAGGAAATACTTTGTAGAAACTACCTAATTAAAAAAAAAAAAAACAAAAAAAACCCCAACTTGTTTTGATGTGAACAATTGTACTTTGTTGTGGTTTAAGTCGGCAGGCAGCTAAACATCACATAGCCATTCGCTCATGCCCCCTCAGTGGGATGGGGGAGAGAATTTAAAAAAAAAGAAAAAAAGGTAAAACTCGTGGGTTGAGATAAAGACAATTTAATAGGACAGAAAAGAAAGGGAAAATAATAATAATAATAATGATAAAAGAATACACAAAACAACTGATGCATAATGCAATTGCTCACCACCCACTGACCACTGCCCAGCCAGTTCCTGAGCAGCAGACCGCCAGTCAGCTTTTCCCCTAGTTTATATACAAAACATGATGTCATATAGTATGGAATATCCCTTTGGTCAGTTGGGGTCAGCTGTCCCAGCTGTGTCCCCTCCCAACTTCTTGTGCACCCCCAGCCTACTCGTTGGTGGGGCTGTGTGAGAAGTAGAAAAGGCCTTGACTCTGTGTAAGCACTGCTCAGCAATAACTAAAACATCAGTGTGTTATTAACATTATTCTCATCCTAAATCCAAACCACAGCACCATACCACCTACTAGAAAGAAAATTAACTGTATTGCAGCCAAAACCAGGACATACTTCATAGTGAATATTTACACAGGCACATCTTATAACGGTGGACATCCTCTGACTGCTGCCAGGTTGCTCACTGCAAGCAATATGGATTCTTCATCAGCTTTCTTGTAAAACAGTGTTCGGTAGTTTCAAAAGAATTTTTGTAATGGCCAAAACCACTTTGAAATCTCAGTATATACCCACAAAGATTAGGAAGAAATCAAAAAGAAAATTTGTTCAGGAGAAGGTTAATGAGCTGCAACAAGTTTAGTGAGTATTTAGTTTTGCTTTCTTTGAATATTGCTCAAAGTTTAACTAGGAATGATTAAAAAAAAAAAAGATGAAAAAGAGGAAGAAATAGATAAGATAATACCACCATCAACTTAAAATGAAGCCTCATGAGCATTGAGCTATGAAAAGAGTTGTATATCTCCTAAGATACAGTGAAAACAGACTAAAAGAAAAAAAAAAAAAGAGACATCCTGTTTTCCTGAAGTTGTCCATAAATTACCTTAAAAGCCTCGTTTCCATCTTTCTTTACATGATTCATTACAAATAGGTTACACGATTCATTACAAGTGGGCTAGGCCCTGGCTAGGCCTGTTTCTAGAAGTTTTGGTCCTGTTGCCAAGAAAAAACACTGCTGGATACTCTTGAGGGAAGGAGGCACACTTGATGGTCTCAAAAGGAGAGGATGTTAAGAAAAGAAAGATGTGCCTAAGCACATCTCAGAAATCCCCGAAGACTGAGGATGCCAACAAAGCACATGTTATTTCTCCAGATATTTTAAAGTCTGGGGCCTGCCAACACTCACTGCTCACTAGCTTTAATATGTCTTTTCATAACCACATGGCATAATCATGATAGCCAGGAATACGCATGATCACGATTGCTGTGCTATCATATCCAGAAATCACTTTTGAGAGCAGAACCAACAGTGACAAAGGACACCTGCTGCCTGAAAAAGATAGGGATTGGTTTCTTTCATAAGTCATTGGCCACAGAAACATGAGTTGGTCCACTGTCTCTCATGGTTTTTTATTGTGATCAAATGGTGCAATAGGAATGTCAACATCCTGAAGGATAAAGAGGGATTAAGATGCTACTGTTCTCCACCAGCTAAAGGATTTGGGATTACAGTGAAAGTTAGATGAGCCCTACTTCCAGTTAATGTCTGCACCATATACCTGGAAATAAATTAAGTGGGGGAAAAATGGCATTGCAATTCATAAAAAAAAAAAAAAAAAAAAAGATATGGCCTTCTTATGATGAGATTGGTGAAAGTGACAAATGGACAGAAAAGAATACCTGTTTAAACACAAATCTTGCATCACAAGTCACATTACGGTGACCAAAATTGGTTATTTTTATAGCCCTGAATTCTGAACAGCAAAACATCACCATGGCATGGCATGACCTGGGAGGCTATATAAAGGTTAAATAAAATTTCAGGCTAAGATAAATAAATAAATACAAATAAAAATGTATTTTCCTCTATCGCAGATGAAGGCAATAAAACATCACTTTAAGTGGTGTTTATGAGAAAAAACACAATTAGGTACTGTAGTTTCAAAGTAATGGGAGCAGCAAGAAGGATTACTGTAACTGTTTATAATCTTCATTTTATAAAAAGGAAGTTTGATATTATTTCTTATTTTCTATTTATTAATGATTTTAAAACTACATAACCAGAGCACCTATGTTTCTGTCATGGAGAAAAAATATCATCATTGTTATAACTTCTCTGAGTAACATGCTTAGAATGGAGCATATGTTAATAAGCATATTATTAAGCATATACTAATTAGCATATGTTTATTGGACTTGAGTCCAGCTACCTCAATCTTGCAGCCATTTTCTCTGTGAGGAACTATTCTTTAGGAGATGGTTGGAAGCTGAATTTGTAAAAACAGTCTGTAAAATAGATTTTTAAAAACCTGTTATTAACCCATTATATTTTTAAGAGTACTTTTTCTGTTTTTTCTGTATGCATATGAAGCAGTATTTGCAGAAAGCCAAATGCTGCAAGACAAACCACTTTCCAGTTTTATGGTACATTGCTCCTCTCCGGATTTTCTGCCCACAGTGTTTGCCATTAAAAATCGCCATCTCTAGTGGAAAATTTAGAAGGCGAATGCCGATTAAAATTTTGCTGCCTGCTCTATCAAGTAGAGTAATTTAATTACATTAAGTAACTATTTAAAAGATGCACTAAAATTATGAAGCTCCAGTAGACCCTACATATATAAATGCACTTTACACAAACATCCATGTTATATTGTTTATCGTACACTCATATGTAAATGGACTGTGTATGTGTTTGCAAGATTTCCACACCAGAACACAGATTTTGTCATTTTATCCTAAATGAGATTACTACAAGATTTGGACATTGTTAAACTTTTTAGAATGTTAATAATTTTTTTTTTTTTTAGTTCAAATTTTTTACCACTAGGGAGTCCGTTGCTTTCTTTTACTACTAACAGGAGTTACTTTCAAAGAAATAGTCAATAAATCCTTTTTGCTTATAGAACTGAAATGAACAGAAGAGATACACTTGCTGTGTGACAGTAAATACTTTCATATTTCTTATGTGTATAATATTCAGTATGAAATCAAGAACTGTCCACATAATGCATAACTAGTCTAATACTTCCTCACTTTTAACAGTTAATTCACTAGATGCTGCATATCTTGACTGACTTTTAATTTGACACCGATACCTATCATCATAGCATGAGGGTCTGTAATTTGTTTGCTGTAGAAGACCAATCTCCAGTGATGAAGGTATAGCTGACTCCCATTCTTCTGAACACCAGGTGCCTGAATCCCACCTTACTGGCAGTGCAAGAGCTGAGCTAAGTACCCATAGGACATCTTCTACATAAAACAGAGGGCAATCCTAAAGTTCTAGTCACTGGATGCTAGTATCACTATCATGGTTAAAATACCAATTCTTTACAAGATGGTTCTCAAAAGATGTGCTTTCTGTTGGTAGTTGTGTTCTAATCTAAGTAGTACTATAATCAATATAACGAGCCTTGGAAATTTAAAAACATTCAGATGAGGAAAATATACAGAGTAAAACCTCCCTGGTACAAATATTCAACTGAAGTCAATGTGCCTACCTCAATTTTTACCAGTGGAGGTTTGACCCTCTGTTATCATCAGCTTAATGAGTGCTCAGTAGGACCCTGCCTTTCACTCCTCTAAGTAGATATCTCTATTTAGATTGTATCACCATAGGAATGGAGCTGTGAAAAGATTGACACATAATTGTAAGTGATGATTTTAGCCTTCTGACACTCTCCTAGAAACCAAAGCAAAATAATGTAGGCCAGTGCAATTTTTTCATTTTCAAAACAAAGCCATTGTTTCTGTAACAAAGCAAAGTTTACATGCATCACAACAGTGGAGAGAAGTGATCGTCAAAGGGTGAATTCTGTCTGCTGGGAAATGTCTTTCCATGGCAAGTATTTCCTAGGTGATCTACAGTGCTTTTGTTTCAAAGCAGAACAAAATAAAAACGCTGAAAGACTGATTATATTTCCAAAGCAGGCTTCTTGAAGAATGGGGGGGGGGGGGAATAAAATTGGAGTCTCTAACAAAATTGCAGGGAGATGTTAAAAAATTAGAAGCAAGAGCCTCAGTAGCAGTACCAAACTACACTCTCATCTCCAGCATAAGATTCGAGAGCAGGAGGAAGAAGGGCATTTATCACTATCCCCAGCTACTGCGGATGCAATCGTGGTCTAAAATATCCATATCTCATAGAAGTATTTAGCTCGTAGTCACTCACATCATGAAACATCTGTTATTCATGATTTAGTCTCATGATTTAGAAGCCAAACAGTTAGTAGGTGATTTATCTACAGCCACTTGGATCTGGCTGACTAAATCCTAAAATCACTCCTTCTGAAATTATACACATTTATTCTGAGACCATCCCTGTTGTGACTCACTAATATACACAGTCGTCTGTTCTTCAGAAAGTCTGAGTGATGTATAAAGAGCCACTTTTGCTGAAGGTGGACAACTCAGTTTCTTTAAGGTTTTTAATTAAAAGTGTAGAAGATTTCTTGTTCCCCAAAAAACAAACTTTGAAAAGTTGCAAATGCTTAGTGTTAAGGACTGCCAGCACCATGGATGCACCAGCAGGCTCTGATTGCTCTCACCAGCCTGTAACCATCTTCCCCTGTGATCCTCCTTTGCAATCTCTCCCCACCCTTTCCTCATCCTTGGGCTGCCCTGGTCACAGGAGCACAGCCTGATCATTAACTTTATGTTTCCCTGCAAGAAAGTGGTACCCAAAGCTTGGGGGCAAGAACCTGCTCTGGGGTTTGGCAGGAAGGGGTGGGGCTGGGGGCTGCCACCACCACTGCCACCTAGGGATCATAACCCCAATACAGCCATGCTAAATGTGACATCCCCAAATCATGGCCCTACTCTTACCACTGCACTGCCTCCATGCTGAGCTCCCTGCAGCCCTAGACCATGCCTCTGCCCCAGCCATGCAGCCCCCTTCAGGAACTCCCAGCTGCATGCCATGATTTTGCCAGCACCATTGAGAAGAAGGGGAGGGAAATACCTTCACCCATAGGACCATTGTATTGACTGGCTCTGAGGAAAGGAGGTATCTTTTGGGTTAATTGGTGACTTGTTGCACCCTAATTTAGCAGCCCTTGAAGAGTATCCCAGGGAGCATCCAGCACCTGGGTTCATTTACCCCTCCATCTCCCTCGCAGGGCCCTTATATTTTTCATAAAAAATAAGAATCAGGGGGAGAGAGCTTGCAGAATAATATTACACAGAAAGACAGTTACAGGATGGTCAGGACAACCAGAGACTGCTGGTACACACAGGACCCTGACAAGAACATTTGTATAAAATAACCCTTAATAATTCAAAACCAACACCTTTCAGTAGGCTGGTTGTGCATGCATGTTTTTCTCCACCAGAACCTGCACTGCATACCAACTACAGAGATTGCATGGTTTATTGTCTAACTGTAGAGTTTTACTCTATAGTCTCTCGCCACAAGAGAGATGGAAAGCAAGATTATTTCATTATATGCAAAAAATACTGTAGCTGCTATTTGTCTCCACTCTGCATATGTTCTTTCACCTATTTGTTGACTTCTGCAGGAAGCAGTTTTCAAGCCCAATGGGAAAAGGATCACCTTTTCTTCTTCCTTGTTTGTACACTGTCTACAGAGCTATGCTTTGATAGCAGAGGCCTCGATATATATATGGTTATTTCCTTTTTTTTTTTTTTAAGAAACAACACAGAAAGATTAAAAAATGAGAGCTCAAAACTATTATGTGATGCACTAATGAAAGATAGCACTTCCATTGCACAGTAAACTGAGAGTTGAGTCTTTGAAGTGACACACTGAAGTACTGGAATATGGATTCAAGTTTATACTAAAAAACCAAACTGTCCTGAATTATTGTACGGTTAAGTCATCATCAAGTTAACTTTAGGTACTAAAACCTCAAAGTTATATTTTCTGATTTATGCAGTAAACCAAATGTATTTGCTTGAATAAAAATAGCAAGAAAACACAAGGAACCTAAGCTATCTCACTGCTCTCGTTCACAGAACTTGTATTTTATCCACTCAGTCCAACGTACTCAAGGCGCACTGCCACCATCAGATCAATCCAACCACTGTTGCTACGGAGAGAGTGACTGTCTCTCCTGTTTCTTTGTCTTCCTTTATGGCAGCAGCAGCTTTTGTGCAGCCATGCAGTGAACTGAGCTGAGATGAAGATGCATGAAAACTGTCCCTCACAAATGACTAACCAACCAGCCAACCAACCAACTTGCTTGGCCACAAGAAAGTCAGCGCTGGGACTGGGGAAGCAGCAGCAACGAGGAACTGAGGGTGGCAGGTGAGACTTCTCTGTTTAGTTGGTGGCTATTGTTGCCTCAGATCCACAGCCTCACAGTGACAAGAGGGAATACCAGGGAATGAGTTGTTGTGGTGAGGAAAGATTTAAATTATATACAAACGGCAGGGAGCATCTCCAGTGATTTAGACCAAAAGGAGGACCAGATGCTCAAGTGATGTAAATCAACACAGTTCTTTTCAAAGAAGTGAAGTCCTTCATACTAACTAGAAGTTCAAGTTAAAGTTTCACTGCTCAGATCCATCAGCTTAACCCAGACAAGGGGTAAATTTCAGAACAGGTTATTAGTAAATTGAAATAAATCACTGGTTATCAATTCATGTTTAGCTAACAGATGACTGCATAACTTGTCTTAATCTCAGCTGCATCATTTATCTTAGTCTCAATGTATCTAAATTTCTTTGCTGTAATGATTGCTTTGTCTGTTAAAGCTGTAAAGTATTTGGAACAAGGATGTTTTTACAACCTGGATATGCAGAAAGCTACACATACTTTAGCACTTGAAATATTTTTAAATCAGCAACTCTGATGTGAAAAATAACAATATACTAGAATATATTAAAAGAGGTTCTGTCTTCTGCATGCAAGCTCAGTGTAAGAAACCTCTTCTGAACGCTGAGTTTATTCCAACTACACATAACATCACTGGTTTTGGACTTAAGAGTACTGAGAAAGTTAAATAGGTCATCAAATGCTGTTATTTTCTACATTAGTCCTATAACTCAAGAATACTTTGTCCTCAAAAGAATTGATCAAAACAGAAAATTGCAAAATCAGAGAAAATAGCCTCCTGAGACTACGATATGAATTAATAATATCCTTGTTGTATGTCTTTGAGATGGTCTGATTTTATATCAACATTTCTTAAGACTGCTTTAAATAAGTAAACACCAGAGAAGATTGATATATAGGATAAAATTAAAATATTAATTAAAAACATAAGGTGAAACATTATTTATGAACTTTCCTAAACTTAAGTCAACAGTGATTATGAGCACCTGACATAAATTATGTATGCAACATCACACAGTCAATCTGAAACTCTAATATGTAAAAGTGCATCTAGAAATAGCTTGAAAGAGCCTCTCTGTATGAATAAACTTTATACATCAACATGCGTTCTGGTTAGGAGCCAAAACTCATAGGTTGGAAGAATAATTCAATTTCATTGTCTAAGAACTGGTGCTACTTAGTCAGCTTTCTCTGATTAGGTGAAAGAGAAAACCAACAGAATATAACAGCTATAGTCAGTAATAATGAATATAAATTGAAACTCAGCTAAGTGTTTAGTGGTTAAACTAAAGTACAACAGTGGAGTAGAAGAACCTTCTGGAGTACAGGAACTGGTAGATAAAAATCTTTGATGGGTTTTTCTTTGCATTCACACTTATCATTAGGGAAAGAGAGAACTAGCTTGAATTCAAGTTCAGAAAATCTGTCAAAGTGAGTACTTTTCCCAGAAGCACAAAAAGCTGAACAACTGAACACCACAAGGTATTACAAAAGACAAGAGCTCAGCAGTCTTAAGAAAAGGTTGCAACAATGAGAACAAGATATTCTCTTTTCACTTTCTATGGTGCAATGAGCACTGGATATCTTCAAAGTCTGATCTTATAAGGCTAACTCCCACAATCTCCCTATGCCACAGAAAATCCCTAGATAATTAGATAGGGTTTGATAGTCTTTGTACTGAATTTCTGTGATAACAATGGAATTTGAATTCATTCTTAAAAAAGGACAATTCAGTTAAGTGCTATGCAGAAATGGATTTAAATATGTACTTATGAATTTGCCATGGACAATAACCATGCAATGAGTTATACACAAGAAAAAGCTTGTTAGTATTCTCTCTGAGTCATACAGAACAATTTTTATTTTTATCCATAATAGTGTTTTCAGGATGGCTTTTTCACCTTTTGTCATGAAGGATAATATGAAACTCATTCAACATTTAACATTAATTATCATACAAATATTGGGAAGAATAGGAAATAGGAAAACTTTGTAGGCAGCTGCACAAATGTTGCCAGACAGTCATGGCAGGCCCAAGACAAAAATGTAGGATGCAAAGGCTCTAACAGGCTATAACTCAAAGACGCTGAGCTCTGTCTTCCAGTCAGTTTTATTAGCCCTCCTGCAACAGCAACAAGGGCTATCAAAGACATAATATTTACAGAAAAACATCACCTTGGAATGCATACAAACATAACCCTGACAAAGACACAGAAGCTATATAAAGATTAATAATCATTAAGGGGATAAAGAGAGATGTGTATACAGTGAATAAAATTAAAACAAGTGTATGGAAAATGAAACATGATATTAAACAGAGCATCAAAATCTGACAAACTGATGAGAATAAACTATGGATAAAGAATAATGAAGTAAACACAAGCTGAAAATAAATATTTAGAACATCTAGAAATGTTAAAAGGTAAAAGATTTGAAAAAGACAGTGTTCCTATGACTGTAGTATGTTTGCATGGTGTGATGTGGAGAGAGGGTTTACCTTTCTTTTTATTAACATGGAGCAAAAAATTAGAACAAGATTAGTATGTAAAGAGGAGATACCGAAACAGAGAAAATACTGCAGCTGGAAACTGCTGTGACCCTGAGAGTTATTATGATTCTTTTAAAGACATTCTTGGAAGCCAGAGTTGTGCCCCATGAAACAGCAGCCCAGCATGTGCTTCACCCTCTGCATCACCTATCTGAATTGCAGGCAGCAGTGCTGAAAGAAAACAGACTTCGCAAGACTTCATGGAAGGCAAAGAGCAGAACAAGATAAGACCTTTATGAATGCACTTTCTATATCTCATCGCTGACTAAGTGGCATTTCTCTAGTGAGTGCAGTATGTACTTTCTGAGGTTGTACAGGGGAAACCATTATCTTTCCCACCACATTTTCATAACTGCCTTTAATTAAGACTTTTTTTTTCCATTATATACTTGCCCTTACATGTCGGTCACTTATCACAGATCACAGAAGTTAGATAATATGTTTTGTCCCTTCTTTTCACCTGATAGTTTTTTAAATAAGAAGACACATGAGGTCAAGAACAATATTGAATAGTGACATACAGCTTTGCAATCTCGAACATGTTAGATTAGAAAGTAGTATCTCATGCCAGCAAGCAGATAAAAGTTGGCTTATTCAGTGACTACAAGGAGCCTACTTAGGACCTAACTTTGTTTAAAAGCTTTTTCTCTCAAAGGGAAACTAAAAATCAGAGAATTAAAAATGCTATTTATGAGAAGATTCTCAAAGGTAACTTCAATATATGCTTGATCAAACACCATCTTTGTTTTCAGGCATCTGAGATATTACGGTTGGCTATTCCATTAGTTGCAAAAATTATTTTATAATTATTTTGGGGATGACATTCTCTTTGTACAGGTAATTTTTAAGTCAACTACTCATCTCATACACACTTTATTTTTTAACGTTCTTTACAGAAGAAAGAATTGAAGCTTCAGCAAGAAAACCTTTCCTATACATAAATCTTTTTAGCTAAGAAAACAGTAGCATTTGGTTGGTTGTAAAAAACATGAATTATGTTTACCACAACTCTTGGTCCCTATGCCCTCTTCAAATTTCTAGTACATAGTTAATTTACTTAAAACTTGTTGCATGGTGCAATGGAAAATTGTATAGGTTTGTAAGTGGTGAAAGCCATTATAAATCCTGTTCTTTCAAACAATAGACACTCCAATATACAAGATAGAAAATAGTATTTGTGATCCAGCTTTTTGCTGAAGTGCAAACACTCTGGCAGTCAAGGACTGTTCATAAATGAAGACTACCCCCAGAATGCCCTGAGTGTTCTTCATGTGTACACTGTGCCCCTAAATCATTTTTTCCAGAAATAAGCTTAATTCCACAAAGATGTGGTTTGTTTTGTTTTGTTTTGTTTTGTTTTTTAAAAACCAACCCTTCTATGTAAAATAATAAGTATGCATTAAATTAATATCTAGTGAGAGACCTGTTCTATGATTGGTAGTGTTAGAATTTCTATTTCAACACATGAAAAGATCATTTATTTTCACTTTTTGTTTATTCTGGAACACTTAGAACATTGATAAAAGCTGCGAAATGATGACAAATGAGATGATAGCAAAACCACCCCCAGCTGAGAGTTGCAAACTTTGCTAGTTTTCAGCAGAGCTCATTAGGTTGTGAAGTAAAATAAAGCAATGGATAAAGAGTGCTCAGAGGTTACTTTTCTCTAAGGTGTTGGCTAAAGCATTCCCAGTTCCTCGAATGACTAAAAAGCTGGGTTCAGTAGCAGTCCTACGTGCATAAAACAGAAAGAAGGCAGAACTAAGGAACCTGAATTCAAAATCCATATTCTCAAGTCTCCGATCATCTGTCACCTAAGCCCAAAATAATCAAATTCAGTAGGTCACTGGTGAATATTCCCTAGGCACCTAAGTTTCTATGTTTACCCTACTCTGAGCAGCACCCTGCCTGTCAATGGCCTTTAGAAAATAGTTACGAGTACAATCTAGAAGGCTCATTTTGTGTCATCTATGTTAAGCTCAAAATCTTGTTATTGCCAAAAGGCAGCCAAGAATTAGTTGGTGGCCTAAGTAAAATCTTAATACTTTAATGAAAATACAAGTTACTATAAGTCCAATTACAATAACACTAACATTCATATGCCAAATTAATACAGGACAGCCTCCTTAATAATACCTTCAAAGTTGTTATAGAAAAAAATCTTAGGAACACTTACTCCGTTACTCTGATGTTATGACCAGCTCCTGAAACCTCTCTGGGTGCAGGCGGTACTGGAGAAATCTCAAAGTATTGCTACACACAGCACATTTAGGTCCACTCAGGACTACAGTAACACCTCTGATTTCAGCTTAGATTTCACTATAAGTTGGCGCAACTTAAGCACCTATATAACTGTAACACTTTATATGGAGCACTGTAGCTGTTAAGTCAGTGAGTACTTTTGATATCCTTCCCTTCCCTTTTCTAAAGGATAGAATAGAGTACAAGCAATAATATTTTCAATAACAAATCACTCAGCATATTGTTGTGTTTTACTGTAATCCACAGCTTTGACCTCACTCTTTCTAAGACTGAGTGGTCATACAGCTTTTCTGTTATCTCAGGAGTGAACCTTCTATCACCAACATGATAGATTTCATAGCTCATTTTCTGCCCCAATAGTAGTGTTCACTGGGAGTTGAGATAAGATATATGTTCAAATTCAATTATTTGATTATGATCTAATTACACAGACACCAAAATACAAACAGGATCTAAATATAATTTTGCAAAACAGTCATAATACAATTGGACTGTTCCCACTTGCATCAACTAAAAAAAGGAAATCAGCTAAATCCACAGCATTTTTCGTGTTTATTTTTAAGGTCTTTTAAATTATACAAAGGCAATGAACCCATCTCCTATAGATACTACACTGATTAGACAGAGTCAAATATCGTAGCTCACTCCTGAAAGTTGCAGAGCACATGTAACTAGTTGAGTTAATTCAGGAGGAATATAGAACTTATGAATCTTTGTGAACCCCAGAAATTCTACCTAAATTGAAATTCAAAAAACATGTGAAACTGATTTTTCATTTCAGTAAAGACAGGAATGAATCCAGCTTTCTAATGTGACATTATAACGCTCTGACTCATACTGACAGAGAACATCTGATTTTGTCCCTTACTGGCTGCCCAAGAGCCATATTATAAAAGTTCAAAGCTTGCAAAAATCCCCAGATTAATTTTGGTTATGTACCTGCTCGCCCCACTTCTAAACTATATCTGTGTAAAGCACAAGCCAGAAGAGAAGAAATAGATGATGAGGTCTCTGAAGCATAACCTTAACTTATGCAGAAATGTCTATGCAAAGTCAAACAACTTTATAGATATCTTTTGTCACCCAAAACAGCAGTGTTGCCCAGCGCACAGCTCCCCAAACATAGCAAGAACAATTAAATGTCCTAGAAGGGCTAAAATGTCATCACCATGGAAGGTACAAGTTGGATCTCAGGTATTGTTTTCACCTCTGTATAACTGTGTTTCTAGGAAGTCTTCCTAGTATGTCTAGACTTTTCCATTTTTCAGAAACCTCCTAAAAATATATTTTGTGATTACACCATTATTTTTGGTAAATGAATACAAATTCAGCATTAAAAAACATCTTGAGCCTCTCAATACTTTGTTAGCTGCACATTGATCTTATGCAGTGTGATGGAATGATTAACTGACTTATCATCCCATATTATTTCATAGAAGTATTTGATTTATTAATAATAGGGGGTTTTATCAGCATGATATTAGGTAGATAGATATGTTAAATAAATCTATTCAAAATTGAAAGGCAAATTCTTGGATCCTGAGCAGTCACTTACTCAATCTATAAATGTATATGAGTAGGATCAAGTGAGGGCTTGGGTAATGACATCTTTTTTTCTATTATATACATGGAAAGTACACTCTGAAGATATACCAGATGCTTTCTCTTTCCCAGATTTGCCTTTTATAGATTACTAAAAGAAGTCACAAGCAAGCCTATGTAGTTGACAGAACCATTACTGTTTTAAAGAGAAACATCTTATGCCTATAATGGTAGCAGCAGGAAGGGGCTACCAGTCTGTTTAGCCAGAAAGTTAGAACCAACTTCACAGAGCAGCTGTGATTTGTAGCTAAAACAGGGGCTGTTTCTAAGCCATGGTCACACCAAAGGGAAATATTTCACAGTGACCTCAGGATAGAGGATTACACTCTGTGAAGATTAAACCTATTACTGTTTCTAGCATACTGAATCACTGAACTGGTTAAAGCTATGAAGGTTATTTGGAAACAGAGTAAGCAGAAGTCCTCTATCAAGGTCAACATTGTTCACAAGAGAAACATGCCATTTGACTCTACCAACAACATCTGAAATGCCTGTTCCTGCTTTTCTTGTCAGAGCAGTAGGCAACCATCCTTTTCATTAACCACACCGGTTCTAGCAATTGTCATATGGAGACCAACTTTGGGACCCAGAACTCTGGTCCCGCTCTTGTATTGACTAAGAACTATAGTCACAAGAATGAGAGATCTTGAAACCACAAAGCACAACATGTTTGAATCCTTTACTCTTTTGGTTTTGAAGCCACAATCTATATCACATTGTGATTCAGCATTCAGGTTCATTTGTTTTTAAAAAATGGTGTCATAAAGAGTTTGCTATATCCTGAATCCGAAAAGACTGCCATCCAATTTAAGAAGCATTTCAGACTTTAAAGAGGTGATATTCAGAGTTACTGCTGGAAGACATGAGACTGAGTCAAAAGTCAGCACTGTTCTAAAACCACTTTGTCTAATTAAGACTTAGGAGGAAGTGTAAAATAATAATGGGTAGAGTTGGGTAGGAATAAAGTAGGGTAACAGTGAGTTTTAAAGACTGAAGTGTAATAATAGTGACATTTTAGTTAAATAAAATCATCTGAACTCTCTGTCCTTGTTCACTTCCTTACAACATATTCATTTGAAAGCTCTCGGTACTCTCCCTTTGTCAGACTGAAGTCAGAATGGATGACTCACATCCTGCGCTAGGAACACTGTTTAGTATAAAACAGCCTATCTTCACTAGTGAGGTGTAAAGGTTTTTTTCCTTTAATCTTTTCATGTAAAATTAACTCAAACAATACTTCCCAGCTTTAACGACCTGAAACCCACATCCTATACTAGCATGAGGTTCTGATAAGATGATTCCATCATACACACATAACTCATTAATTATAATTCGGCTTCAGTCTTTGCCTTGATTTGGCCATCATATTGTTTTATTCTACATATTCCTGTGATGTTCCAGTAGTTTAAACTCAGCATCATGTTTCTTTTATCTCTCTTTTTTAAAAATTTTTCCTTATTACTCTATAAGAAAGCACATAAACCAATTCAAATTTCCAATTCCCAATGTGGGACCACAGTTCTGAGGACTAAGGTGAATTAGGTGAGTTACCTGATTGCCACTTGGCCCTCTTCCTAAATTAAACGTGCTATTCCTCACAGCTGGGTTTTAGATGATTAACCATTCAGACAGCTACCAGGCTGAGCTCTAAACATTGCAAGGTGACAAATGCCCTCAGCTCCCACCTCCCACCTCTTCTGCTGCAAAATGCAGAAATATCAATTCTGTTTAAGAACAACAACAAAAAGCTTGAAGAAAATTTGTTTACATTTGGGAGGGAATGGGAGGAGAAGGAGGAGCAAGTCCCATCCCAGACTAACTGGTATCACAGAGAAGAGCACTCTCACAGTGTGATGGAGACCTAGGTTCAAGACCCTTAACTGCTTCAAGCAGAGCTCTTCTCATTCAGACTCTTACTTACAATGAATATATTAAATAGCTCAAATAGGACAGGAGGAGGGAGAGAGATGAACAGGCAGATGGGTAGATTCAGAGGCCTGGTGAAAGAGCACTCGTTATTTTTTGACCAATTCCATTGCAAAGGCTCCTTATTTCAAGCACACTTTCGTGCAACGGTGCAAGTACCACCATCCAGCTGCTGACATCCTGCTGCCAGGCGGCTGAAGAGGGGTGGCATGTGTTATCAGGCCCGAAGAGCTGGCTTTTCTACATGGTCATGTTAGACTATTAACCTCATGGTGGTGTTACTGCTTTTAAGTCTTGTATGTCTCCTGTGTGAGTCACGGCAGGGCCCAAAAAGTCTGACCCCAAAATGTCAGACTACAGCTACTGGCACTGCACTACTACAGGCAATGCCCAGGAGAACCTGGCTCCTGCTCCCACCTGTGCAGCCCATGGAGGGGACCACGGGAGAGGGAAGCCTTAGGGAATGAGTGCAGAAGGCCAAAACTTGACCTGTAGCTACACTAGCAAGATAACAACATAAGAAATTGCCAGGCATTACAGAGTGCAACGAGGAGTGAAGCAGCTGGCCAGCCTTCACCGGTGACTACACTAACAAGACAGCAACATGAGAAATGGCAGAAATAGGAAATATTAAAGATAGCAAAGTGGGGTGGTAGCTTCACAGAGTTGCTGACCCAAGGCAGTAATTGTCAAGGCAACCATGCCACACATACTGAATAAGGATGTAAAAATAGAATAAACAGGGGATAAGGTGTTTATTTAGGAAGGGAAGAGGATGTTAAAGAGTAAGAACTTGGGAAAAGAAAAAAAGGGAAAGGGAATTTAAGGAGTAGCAAACCATGTGATTTGGACTGACCAGGGACTGTCAGGCAGCCTGATGTCTAATTAACACAGTGGAACAGGACAATGAACCCTTGTGACTGTAGATGCATCTGATGTACACCCCTGGGGAGGTGGAGGGGATGTGGGTGCTTTCCCTAATGTCAACAAGAGCACACTTGGTAGGGATGGACTGGACTCCCTAATCACTTTTGCTATGAGTGATGATAGCTAACAGTGCAGGGGAGGGCATTTTCACATCCACAGGAAATTTCCTGGTCAGATAAGGAAATAAAATACAAATGTGAAGAAAAGGGAAGGTGGAAGTGTGGAAGACATGGGTTTTAAGGCTTATACACATCACTCCAAAGGGTATTAATCTAGCCATAATCCTCAGTAATAACCATAGAAACTTAAAGGAAGTAAGCTAAGCAAGTTTCTGTTAACAAATAAATAACAAAGATTAATTCTTAGCAGGATTTCAATATTTCTCACTCTTCACTGTCACCTCTGAAATCCCAGGAAGATTAAAAAATCACTACAGAAGGTTAATATACAATTGTATAATTAATCATCCTATGTCCATAATTGTCACCAAACATCCTTCAACTTTTCAAATGTAGTGCTGGCTCCTGGAATGACAATCTTTCCTGAAGAATCAGTGGCATAACACAGCCCCTTGCTAAGCTAAAAAGTAATTTTCTCTCCTGTCCATTGTCTATGTATTATTTTTTGTCTGGACAGATTCTAAAGGTAGTCCACGTTAACGGCTAAGTGACAGAGAAGAAAACCTATTTATGTCTTGCTTATTTACAGTCTGATCTATAGCAAAAAAACCCCAGGGAGAATATATAAAGAGAGAGATAAGGACAGGGCAACAACGGAAAAAGTCTACTGTTTTAGAAAGACTCAGAGATATCAAGGAAGTGCACTTGTACCAAGGTATTCTATAAAATAAATAAGTATTTTTTAATTTTATCTATTAAAATCCTAATGACATGTCAGATGGAAGTTTGAGTACTTTAGGCATATCCTAGGATCTCCAAAAATCAGCGAATTATCTTTTCTTACAAACAAAATATATGTTCATGATGTTTTAGGGAAACAGTTCTAGCTCTGAAGAATACTTTCCTTCAATGCAATGCAGCTGGACCAGAGCAGTATCAGATTAAGACCTGTGTGTGAACAGCAATGTTGACATTTCCAAAGACAATTGTCAAAGGAAAAGGACTGAATTACTCACAGTGTAAGTTTATGTTGTTACCTGCTGTGTTACACATGACTCAGTTTAAAAAAAAATATTAACTTAATGCTTCAAGAAAAATACCCTACACAGAAAGGAAGACAAAAAAAATGGGAGGAAATATGATAAGAGAGCTGGTGAAGCCTTTGTGAGGCAACCAGGGAAATGTCTGGCTGAAGGAAGAGGTAAGGATCAGGGGAGGAGCTGGATGACAAAGTCAGCCTTCCTGGTAAGACAAGGTTAAATCCACTGGCAACAGTGAGTAAATCAAAAGACAAAAGTTAAATTGAATGGCAGAGTGAGTTAATGAAATGGCAGCAATGAATTAAAAACAGGCCAAAACCCAAAAGACAGCAATGGAAAAGTTAATCAAATGGCAACAGTGAGGTGAAAAGTGGCAGAGTTAATTAATGGCAGCACAACTCAGACAGCTAGTCAAATGGCAGGAAAAGATTTTATCAGCAGCAGATGACATGTAGACTGTGTGGAGAATCCAGAAGAGGGCTTTTGTACAAATGCTGCAATATCCTTTTGTAGGATGCTAGGAAGGGTCTTCCCTGGAGCCCAGCACAGCTCGGAGGAGCCAGAGATGGCTGCATCTCTGCACCTGCTGGGGCTGTGCACTGCAGCCCGCCCAGGACATATGGTGCAAACACAACTCTGCTGTAGGGGCTTGGTCCTTATTCCCCCAGGGGACAGGAGAGGTAAGAGGATGAACTCACTCTCCTGGGCACCATTTTAGAAGGGATTGTAGTGCTACAAGCAAGACCTGTCCCAGCCTACCTCATGAAGCTAGGCGGTGCTTATGTATACAGCATTTTATTGCTAAGAGGAAAAGGACCATGATTCTTCATGGGGTATGCAGCAACCAAGGTTGTATTTGCTTCCAGGAGATTAGATTGATGTGTGCCACATACTAACTGCACAAACCACTGTAATAATATGCAAATAGCAATTAAAGAGTGGTTTAGTTAACTATTTATTATTCATTCATTCATTCATTCTGTGGCCTACATAGGACTAAACTGCATCTCAGAGTGGCCCCTTCCATATTTTGGCTGTAGCTAGCTGTGTTCATAAAATATCCAGACAACTCTTTAGGGGATGAAAATAGCACCAAATAGCATTTCTGATTTGGAAACAAGTTCTTTGAAAACACTGGCATATTCTTTATTTTTCCCCTATTTTTTAATCTGGTTACTAACGTATAACCCTCCCATCTAGCCTGTGAGAACTTAATTTCTATAAGAGCCATTGGTGACAAATTTTGAAAGCCTATTGAAAGGCCAAGTACACTAAAGCTACTGTATCATTCCTATCAGCATACTTTTGACTACAGTAAAAACCATTAAGAGACTTGTGAGCAATGACTTACCCTACAAAAAGCACATTTGTTGTTCCCAGCCTGTTGAATTATTTATATTTCCATTCATTGTTTTTTATAGTTTCCACCAACTTGCTTGAAACCATGACAGTTGCAAAAGCAAAGCCAATAGAGCTATAGTACACTAACAATGGTTGCAGTCAAGCAGAATATTATTACTCATCTCATGTTCTCCAACCTTTGTACCAAAAAATGAGACAAAACATAGGATGATTTTTTCGAAGAAGAAAACTCTAAGTAATGTATCAGCAAAATACATTAACTGTCATTCTCTGTGACTAAATATGGGCTTCCTACACACCAAGAATTTCAGAAAGCCAAAGATACAGAAGTGAACATGGGAAAAAGAGATCTCGAATTTCTGCCTAGTGAGGTCCCATGATGAATGGCTTATTCCACTGCTAATGAAAATTAGCAGCTCCTTCTATGGAGAAACAAACCTACCAAAACCAGAAACAAAAATAGATACAGTGTACAGCTAAACATAAAGGTCAGCATCTTTAGTAAAAGGAACCACTGAGACCGATATTTCCATCACAGATTGTGCCCTTCAATACCTTCTATTCAAGGGTGTGAACTTCGTCTATAAAACCATCAACCAGTACTTTGATACACGCACTGTAGTGACCTTGTATATATCAAAGAAGCACATACTCATCTGCCACAAAGAAGCTTAATAAAATCTGGCCTAATTATAATGAACGTCGATGCAAACTATTCTCATTCAAGGTGACACGTTTGAGAAATGAGTGATGAGAGAAGAATGGAGTGGACAAGGGTCAGGGTCTGATCAACTTCAGAACAGCCGGTAAAGACACACCTGTTCACTCTACATCAGAAAGACTTCAGAAAAAAATAGCAAAGCTTACTAGGTCATAAGGATAGTAAAGATGAAACAGTCTAAAAGGGGCATGATAATCACGTGTCTAATTTGCCTTTTCCAGGATTCAGGATATTATTGAACCACTGCTGTGTCAACAAGAATCTTTACATTAAATCTTGTTCCGAGATTAAGAGATGACAGACAGTGCTTTAAAGTTACAAGTTCATACAGACAATTATATTTGTACGACAGCACAGCTTGAGCTCCCCATCCTTTAACTTAAAAAAAAAAAAACCAAAACCAAACTTAAAGTGTTACATTGTAGACCTGCTGTAAAATTAAAGAAAGCAAAAATTATTAGCTGCACATAATTATGACTAGCATATCCTAGAGCTACCACAAAGACAACAAAGCATGTCTTAGTTTTTCTAAAATGTCTGTAACTTTAAAAAGAAAGCCGTAAATTATGAGAGATTAGGTTGTAGAAATAGAACTTTTTTTTTAACATGAAAAATTTCAGCTGTATTTTTTAGTTAAAAAAAAAGTCAGAGATATTCTTCTTAAGTATTTGTTTACACACAAGCAAAAAAGTGGCATTTTGATTAAGTAAAATATCTGTAAAAATATCTGTATAATTAAAGTATCTATTATTTTCTTAAAAACAACATGTGTCTGCTGCAATACTAATTACTGTTCATTGAACAAGAAGGAAACTCCCTTAGACATTCCTGACAACTGTGCTCAAACTATTATGCTAATAAAAATAAGACCTACACTTACAGGATGCGACTACATCACTTCTAGTTTAGTGCCAATGAAAATGAACTTGAAGCTAATTTTTCAACATTCGGAAGCTTCAAGTAAGAGAGGAGGACTTGCTCAACTGGGTGCAGATGCTCCAGTGGAGCAAACTGCCATAGCTACCCAAACACATGAGAACAATTTCAACAGCTGAGGACATGTCCCTTAGAGGTAAATACTGGAAAATACTAAGACAGTTTTGAAGACATAGCTTTCCCAAGACATTTCACCATATTTGCATTAAGACAACACTTCAAAGCTTAGCGATGCTTCTTTTCAAAATAACTGCTGTATGCAAAAGCCACATGTAAATAAAAAAACAGTTACTGTTTGGCTGAGACTTGAGATCCACCACCTGTAGTGGAAACTGGGAATGAAAATAAGGTGTTCCAAGTAAACTTAACCCTTGCATATCATCCAGAGCCACCCTTCTGTTTTCTGCAGTGTTCACTATTGTTTTGTGTAAATTTATATTGAATTGTAGATTGCACCTGAACTTCTGGGTATTCTTTATCCAGAGTGCCTGCCAGAAGGATGGTTATGTATAATGTACGGATGCAAGGGGAAAACTGGAAGCACATTCCTGGTGAATTTTGAGGGCTCAAATGCAACAGCAAGTAGGAAGGGAGATGGAAAGACAGAAAGCTTAGCCAAGACCTACTATTTAAGTAAACCAACTTAAATGCGATGAAAAGGTTTGGAAATTGTCATAGGAGCCACTCCACATGCAGACTTGAGAGCAGCAGACAGTAAAGCAATGACAGAGAGTTAAGCTTAGTCTGATAATGGTAACCTCATCCAGCAGGAAAGTCACAAGGAAAAAACCCACAGCATGAGGCTGAAGAAGACAAAGCGGATGGATGGTTTACATTTATTGCATTTTCTCAGTCCCAAATTCAATATTTTTAGTGTACAAATAAGGTCTCACCTTATCTACACACATTTACCATAAAACTTGTTGTATATGCTGATGTTTATGACTATAATGTAAAGTGTTCAAAAGCTCCACAAAAAGGCTATTTTAGTTCTGCTTGCTTTATACTACTCCAAGTAATAAAAATATTATTGCATCTATAATACTACATGTGATAGCAGCAGGGTGATCTTTTTTAAAAAAATGATGTCTATATTCAGGATTCTTTTATGTCCCATATGCCTCTACACAATAAACTAATAAACATTTTTCTCAAGTTCAAAGCCTGATTGGCTCTAAGAGAAAATAATGAGATGTGCCAGCTCATGTTCCCGAAAGTCAAAATTAGGTTTTATGCAGGCATCCTCTTTGTTTTGAAGTCTAATATACTAATTACACTAAGGAGAAAATAAAGTGAGCCACAGTCTTGTGACAAAAATGAAGGCTCTGTGAACTGTTAATTTGTGTCTGTAACTTGTACTATTAATTTTTATTACAGTAAAGTCTTTTTAGACAGAGGTTTCTTTAGTCTTGATTGTTTCAGTTTTGGGGGGAGCAGGCATTACTTTTTGTCCTGTTCTTTCCTTCGAGACAACACCTTGAAAATGCCTTACATTGTTGTTTCTCATACACTCATGAAGTGAACAATACAATGAAAAATCAGTTTTCAGTATGATGATGGCACTTAAACTCGAGTCTTGAACATTCAAACTTGCTGTGTAGTACACTTACAAACCTGAGTTTATAATACACGGATTTTCATCTTGTCATTAACTACAACAACTTGGTTCCATTTATGCTAATGTGAGCTGAACATAACCCTTAAATGATTATTTTCACTTTCTTGTCTGTGAAATTGAGATGATACCCACTTATTTTACATGCTTACTTGGAGAATGGAATAATAAAAACTTACCAGCACATTTGAAATGCTGAAAATTTTCAGTACATTTTTCCTATATATTATTTTTCACGTACAAGAGGAGTAGGGCCAGAGTGTAATAGGAACACATAACAAAACACTCTTTTTTTCCTCATTTTGCCTCTTCTAAAGTTCTTGGAAAAGAAAAAAATGCAAAAAGAAAAAGAAAAAACAGTGTAACACTTAGTACCTTGAAAGAAAATGCTGTTTAGTGTCAGTTAATAAAAATATGGAATCTCTTCATAATTACATTATCTACATAAGCTGGAATCCTTAGTACATTTGCATTTTAGAAGAATGATATACAGTACGTAACACTATTTTTCCATTAATATATGTGACTACTCTCTTTCCTCCTTCAGAACAAATCTAAAACCTTTCAAGTACAAACAATCAAAAAACACGAAGAGAGAATATGTCTAGGAAAGACTGATGGCTGAAAGTTTCTAGCATGACTTGCTGCAAAGAAACATGGAATGTCTAGGATGTGTGAATTCTAGCTGGTTACATAAAAACTATGTGGGGGCAGTAGATACAGGGTACTTTGTGTAAAACTCCGTGTTTAATTCTGTTAGTTGGCAGCCTGAAGCAGATGTAGCCATATCTCCCTCCATTGTTGTTTTACTGCAGATAAATAAATAATCATTGCAGCAGAGTCATGTACCCTTAACACTAGTTACAGAGTCTGTCTTTTTTGGTTCAATGAATATTTGGTTATACATAATATATGAGTAGAATTATAGGAGAGAAAAACACACAAACATGCATAATAAGAAAATACACAAGCATGCAAAATTGGCCAAAGGACTACTGTATATGCCTGCACCCTTTTTGCATCATGCTAGAGAGGAGCACAGCTAACAGAGGCAGCCTGCAGCCTCTGCTGTTTGTGCAGCAGTTTATGAGTCCCTTTTCTAGACTTCCTGGGAACAACAGCTGGGATTTTTGGAGGACTCTGGAAACACCTGGAGACCTCCAAGGTGCCTGCCTCTGCTGGGAGAGGATAGCTACAGGAGGCTGTGACCACTGACGAGCTCCAGCAGCAGATGAGACTGCTGAGGACTGTCTGTGTGCTCAGCAACGGTGGTGATGCCCTGCAGGGCACGGTCCCCAGCATCCCTTGGAGCAGCAGCTGCCCCCACTACCCCAGCTACCCAGCACACCAGAGACCTTGGCTCAGCTGAGCTCCCAAGGGAGGATGCAGCTCTCCAGGTTTGGGACTGCAGGAAGTGCATGGGGATATAACTGGAGTGAATCCAGGAAAGGGCCATTAAGATGATTAAGAGATTGGAACATCTGATGTACGAGGGGACGCTGGGACATTTGGGACTGTTCAGCCTGGAGCAGAACAGTACTCGAGGGGGATTTTATCAGTGTGAGGGCAGTCAAACACTAGAACAGGTTGCCCAGAGATGTTGTTGAGTCTCCAAGGGTGGACACAGTCCTGGGCAATACGCTCTGGCTGACACAGCTCTGAGCAGGGGGTTGGACCAGGTGATCTCCAGAGGTACCTTCCTGCCTCAGCTGCTCTGATTGTAAGAGACTCATAGAGTTTCCATTTCATCAGACTTTGGTCTGCTCCAGCACTCACATGAAACTCCTGTTGCTATCAGTCATAGTGATTATTTGTGTGTTTCTCTTCAGTCATGAAAGTACAAAATTATGAAATTCATTATGAAATAATGAGAAAGCAGTGTGAAAGCCAGCCAGAGTGGTACTTTCATGGAATAATACTAATCTGCATGGCATGAGGTGTGGGATAAAGGTTTTTGGAAGTCCAAGGCTTGCTGAGCTAGTGTTGGGCCTGAGTTTATTTCAGCAAGGATCCATACCGTCTGTCTGAGGTAGGTCCTGGAGCAAACGACCTGTTAACTTTGCCCAGGTTTCCTCTGGGGGGTAGGTAATTTGTGCCAGAAGTAAGCCCTGTAGTGAGCAATTGTGAATGAAGCACAGATGATGTGGGGAACAAGAACCTTGACAGAAACATGAAGCAAGGGAAATTGACAGTATGGACATACTCTCTCATAGAAAGTAGATTGCTGAAATGGATGCACAGAGACAGCTAAGCCACTTATGGTTCACATGGCCCAAAAAGGCTTACATACGCCAGTATGATTTCAGACAATTCAAGCTACCATGGGGAAGATTTGAAGAATGAAGCTCTATCCATCACTTGTAGCATAACTATATTGCTGTAAATACCAGTGGCTACTCTTTTGGGACTCACAGATTAGAAACAAACTGCAGCAACCTAAACCCATGTCAGGAAGGAAGCGCCCTTGCTGTATGAGATATTCTGCCATAGTTAACATCAGGGTACTCTTCACACAGTGAGCTCTAGTATCGAGATTTCTTGGCAAGAAATGAACAAAGAGTGTGATCCGTTCAAGACACAGAAGCAGAACAGATCATAGCTTAGCTTGTGCCTTTGGGGGAAGATGTTTGCCTAAGATGTCAAGTAGGTAAACAGTTCAAGCCAATGAAGGCAAGAAGGAATGTGTAAAAATAAAAAAGGCATTGTTACTACCATTTTAACAGTCATGAATTCAAATCTTACACCATTTTAATATAGCCTAATATATTACTTTCTATATTAGGCAACTCCATTACCATATTTTGAAAATTTTAACCATGTTTTTTTATGTTAATCAGGTAACAGATCACAATATAACTTTTTTAAGAGTTAACCTACTCTTGGTGTAGTATATTCAGCAACTCTTTCATTCACCAAAGTCTATGATTCAGCAGTGTTTGTCCTGTAAATTCCTACATTGTACTATTTCACATCTCCTCAGAAGCGTGCCCTTGCCCACACTGTCACGCAGAAAATGCACCAATTCTTTAGGCCTCCTTTCAGCTGCCTTCCTTGATAGTTCATGGGTTTGCTATAGAAAATACTCCTCCCCTCATTTCTCCTTATTCTTCATTTTAGCTTTTTCCCCTGAAATTAATGATCTTCTGTCATTTAATCAATTTAATTTTGTTTTCAACTTCACTATCATTAACCCAGCTTCACAGATTGCTTTATGTCTTTCTAGATCATCTCCCTTATTATTATTCAGTCTTTTGCTTTTTTGCCACTTTTGTGTCTTCACTTATTTCTCCAGCACTTTCTAGTTTACATACAGATTATATTTTGTGTTTTCTACAAAAAAATAAAAGCGGTTTTAACTTTGAGTTGTCTGTTTTCACTGAAACTTTCCTTTCAGCCTATTTTAATGTATTTAATTCTTTTCTACTTGGAGTCTGATTTTCCTCCATAGTGGTATCATGTTTACCCAAGACCAATAGGCAGTTAAATATCACAATATCTAATGTGGGTGTTGTAGAGTTTGTTGATCACCTAAGTACCAAAATGCCATGTCTTTCATAAGTTCATCCAGTGAAAACTGGCCCCATCTGGACTTTAAATTCTACTTTAATAATAGACAAGGGATTTATATTAGTAGCTCAAATTACTGGTAAGCAAAATCTTGAGAGATTTCTTTCAAGAAAACAGACAAGTATAGGTACAGAACTTAGTAATTAAGTGTTTGTTGTAATTTCTGTTATAAATCCAGATTCTAGGTAACATATTCTACTTGCTTAAAATTAGATCAATAAATTTGCACAATTTATTTTACTTTCAATATTTACAATTGAGCTCTGTTTGAGCTCAGGTGGAAATCTTAATATATTTTTGTCCTTTTCAAAGAATTTTACTTTTTATACAGAATTTAGAAAATCGAAGA
Source organism: Fregata magnificens (assembly GCA_013389945.1). Taxonomy (NCBI): domain Eukaryota; kingdom Metazoa; phylum Chordata; class Aves; order Suliformes; family Fregatidae; genus Fregata; species Fregata magnificens. The sequence continues at coordinate 80,933 of WAAD01030035.1, forward strand.
TCCATATTATCAAAATGAACACTTAAAATTAGCAATAGTTTGGTTTTCAGTCAGATAAAATAAATAGTTATAAATTAGCTACACAACTTTTTGCACTTTACCTTCAGTAAATAGTTTTGCCAATCAAAAGGAAATTAGATTTTCACAAATAGGACTAACACAAGATGCAATATGTGTATTAATATTTATCATTACTGATAGAAATTGATAAGACCATTCGATAGATGATGGGAAAATGTGAACTCCAGTTCAAACAAAACTGACAAACCTTGCTCGTGAAAGGGAAAAAAATGAAATGACCTATTTTGATGAACACAGCCAGGTTCATACGTATGGAGAAGAGCTCACTCTTGATTCTGGAGTTTTACCAAAACACTCACTAGAATATCATTAATGCGGTTAGTAGGAGCCTATTTACTGTAGCGAAGCCTTCAGTGATCATTTACTGCTTCTCTATTAGGAACAGTGACTATAATTGATAGTCCCTATTTTATTAAACCATCTGTTTTTATATTTAATTTATAATAGAGTTGTGTTGTGATCTGGCTTCCCCTGGCGGGTATTAAGAGCAGTTCCTGAAGTTTAGGTGGCAAAATATAATCTACACTCATTGAAAATTTACTTAAAACTTTAGGAAGAACTTCAAGTTTATAAGAGGATGTGCGTGTCTCAGATACTAGTAATATCACCACAAAAATCATTCTTAATTAATGCCATGCTACTTTGCTCACTATATTCCTGAATATTTTTGTTAATTCCTGTGCATGCTAATTTACCCAAGCCCTTCACAGAAGATTGTGAGTGATTAAGAAGGCAGCACTGAGGCAATCATATAACAGTCTCAGTACTTTTTTGTTGATATTTTGCCAAATACATAATCATCCTTATCTTTACCATTTTCCCTTATCTTTTCCACACTATGTGTGCAGTTCATTACTTTTACTGTTTGTATCACGCTCTGATCGTTATTCAGTCTTTGACATTTTTGCTATGTGGAATTAGATAACCATCACACTGTTTCAGACTTGTCCAATTTTGCTTTCTGAAATTCTTATATCACTGTTGCATTAACAATGCAATTAAGTAACATGTCAACATGTTGGCCCTTATGCCTTATTCATCATTTGTCAAGCTATGATCCATCATAATGGCCTAGTGGGAGCCTTCAAACCACCTCATTTGATCAGCTTAATCAATTTGCTACTGTAGATTAATGTTACTATGTTAGTGAAAAGCATGCAATTGAAAAGTATCAACTTTTAGTCCAAATTCTCTGCTATTATAAATTTGCATATGGACTGATATACATATGCATGCATATGTGTATAAGTATCTGCATATCCACAGCAGAAATCAAACAGGACTTTTGAAAATTTAGCAGTACTGGTTTGAGAGGAAAAAGAGAAACATCTTAGTACGTCCTAATTTCACACCAATCTCCCTTTGCCTAACATGCCAGGATCCCTTTCTGAAGTGTTACTATGGCGTACCACCTTCTTCTGGCATATTTTGACTATTACTTCTGTGTAATGCTCCTGTAGCACCATGGAGTACACACATATTATTGACACAGCTGGTCTAGGCAAGATGAAGATGCAGTGCTGCTAGCGTACAAGGAACAGCATATTGACATTGTGATATTGCTAGTCTTAATAAAAAAAGGTTAAAAAGACAATTGCTTAAAGTATTTCTGTAGCAATCTGGTATCAGCAATATACAATTGCCAGTTATATGATCTGAAACAATAAAGTCCTCTTTAAGAGAAGAATCTGAGATATCCTTCTTGAATTATTTTTTTCTCCTAATATTTAGCACTTTAGCTCTTGTCCTCCTTGTAGGGTTAGTACTTTGTACAGAGTTTCATCTTTTGTTTCCAGTATTTGGTGTGACATATTTAAAACTTACAGAATTATGTAGCCTGCACTAAAGATGTGCATTTGATAGGTGAGAGCTTATTAGTGTCTCTAGAATAGAGATTTGCACATCGCTGGGGCTTTAAACTTGCTAAGCATTTGTTCTGAACAATGTTCATCCTGATCTGCTCAAAGTCAGGATAAAAGGAATTCATTAACAAATTACATTTTAAAGGAAAAGGAAGATAACTTCTGTGAGATCGCATAACAACATACAGCAATAGAAATAAACTTCTATTTTCCCATGCAAATGTTACATATATAGTGCAACTTGGGTAAAGGCAGGGTAAATGGGTACTTTTCTGTATTTAGTATTATAAAAAACAGGACTCTTCATTAATATGAAAATATTAAAAATAGCTATCTCCTTGAAATAACACCTACAGCAGTTTTCTGACAAGTTGAGCAGAGTGTTCCCAGGAAAACAAAAACAAAACCTTCTTCCATGACACCTCCTTGTGTGTGTCTGTGTGATTGAACATGATAGCTATCTTATGTACAAATTGTTCTAGACACACACCTGATGGTGTTGGCAATATGCAGCAGAGAAAGATGACCAGCAAATGTGTCCAGAGTACTGGAAGGATATAATTCTAAACTCTGTAAACAATGCAAGGTCTTTATCATTATGAGAACACAAATGAAGAGTAAGATTAACTACCTAACGTGAGCCAGATGTATAAGAGTAAAACTAATTAAATCATTTTTTACAGAAGGTAAGAGCCAAAGAAAGTTCCTTCTTCGTACTCAAGTGGAGAACTCTAAATGCTGGGGTTATCCTCTGGATGTTTGTGTGCATGATTTGAGAAGAGCAGGGCTTGCAGACAGGTTTTATGCTACTTTTGAAAAACATACAGTACACCTGATGGTAGACTTTTGGTGACTTGAAGAACTAGGTGATCCTTGGCTAGAATACTTTATGATCAATTATTGTCCATTTTGATCTAAAGGTCCTATCAGGAGCTCTCTTAAGACCTGAGCTGTGCAAAGAGATGAGAGAAAAAGAGAGGAAAATTAACAGCTCAGGAAAGTCCTCTTGAACCATATTTGAAACAAACTAAGGATATGTTCTACAAATGTACTGTAGAAAAGTACTCAGAGCAGCAGGTACCAATTGGTGAAGAAAAGCAGCTATTGTGTCTATCTTTGCGCAAGAGTTCTGCTTGCCCTTACACTCCCTTTTATGCCCATGCACTAGTTTTCACTAATTGTTCAATCAACTGCTACTGCTCATTAACAACTCCTCTGGCTATTGGTATAACAATGAAGGTATTACACCAAGCTGTAAGCTCAATTTTTTATGACATAAATGTACACGGGGAGAAAATGGCAAGCGCTTAACACAATCTTGTAATAGAAGCAAGCTAAGGTCGCATTACTTCCTCTCCTTTTAAAATATGTAATGGAAGAGTTTGAATTACAGTTTTCTAAATGACCTTAATTCTACAGTTTTCCAGCTCCAAAGTGCTTTATCTCCCCACTTAGTCTATAAAACTTATATATATGTACACTTATATATACACATATACCTGTGCTTATATAGGTGTAAGAATTCACATCAGAATGTTTCATAAGATATTCAAACATACTAATTGGCCCATAATCATTCCCTCCTCTTTGCATTTGAAATAATTAGAGATTTCATGTTCTGATCACTGTGAGGTGCTAATGACTTTTTTAAAAGAACATTTGTAACCAACAGAGTTAATCATATGGTACACTCTAGTTTTATTAAATTAGGGTAAGATGTTAAATAAAGCTATATATTTAATACCATATTCACCTCAAAGCTTGAGGAATCAGAGAAAATAGAATATTCAGGTGGGAAAAGGAAAAAGCCAGGAGAGTAGAAGTGTAACTAGATACTCACAGAGAGCATTGTGGGTCTACTGCATGACCCCATATATCAATCTCTCAAACAAAATTTGTTCTATGCATGCTGGATTAACAATTCCATGTTTGGTTTTTTACTGTAAACTTTTTATAGCTTTATCTAATCATGTCTATTAGTACTTAATATTCTTCACCATGTTGCTTCTAAAATGAGATTTTAAACTCCTTGGGGAAAGACCAAACTTGATTTTTTCTGTGTAAAGTATCTAGCAATCTTCTATGCACTATAAGTTAGTGTATAAAATGTGGTTCTCTAAGCATCTCTATTCCACAGAACAGACACTTGTTAACTCATTACACATTGAACCAAATTAATTTCAAAATTTAACATCAACCCCTCAAAAAATTCTGTTTCACACAGATTTCTAGTAGCTGAATGCAATTTACTCTAAATGTTCTTAGAAAAGAGTTTTGGAAAGCCTCAGGATATTTGAATGGCACTGACTCCTAATGAATATGAACACAGGTAACTAACATCACTATATTTTCAGACTATCTGGCATAATTGCTGGAAAGCCAAGGAATTAAATGGCTTATTCAAGAATCCAAGGTGCCCATGCAGATCTAAGTTGAGCTTAATGCCTATCTCCTTATTTCTTTCTACCCTTCCATAATTTTCTTCTTATTTTAGCCTTCTCAGACTCTTGCTAACCCCTTATGTTTGATAGATTCTGAAATGTCCAAAACCATATTCCCTTTCCAAATTTCATATTTTGCATCAAAGCTTTATTCTGCATAATTTCTCCTCTCTTGTACTGACTAACAAACTCTCTCTACTTTTCCTAATCAGAATTACTGTCCTAGAGCTAATGTTTAGTTTATATTATGAAGTCTTTGAACTAGAAAGAAACTCAGACTTTCAAGTGTCATGGCGACTTGCAGTAGCAGTAGTACAATATCCACTGACAGTCTAGGATATTACAGACAGAAGGCATGTAGGGAGAAGCAGTAAGATGCCCTGCAGTCACTGGGAGTTCATTTCTGCCAGCCTAGCTATCACCACACAGAGCTAACCCTTCAGATTTTTGCAATGGAAAAATAAGAAACTACTCTCCCTACAGCCATACACACACAACGGCTTTCTTAATGGTATGCTACAAACAGCAGTATCTGAGGAACATGTTTAGTAAAGTAACAACATTTAATAACTGGAAATAATGTTTCATGTATTTATTTAGTTTAATGATACAATATTTTAAAAAATTCCTGAATTTTTCAAAATCACATGTCACTACACCATTCAAGTGGGAGATTTTCAAAATGGTACCTAAATCAGCACTTCAAATTTGGGAAGTATCTATTCTAATTTAAATGAGAAAAAAAAAAAATCTCACTATGTTCTGTTTCCTACCTACCTGAATGTGCAGTAAAGCATAAGGAGCAAATATTAGTTAACCATTTTCTACTTTTATAGCATTGTTTATCTAAGACATTGACAGTATTATCAGTAATCATGCAATAGCAAAATAGAAGTGCCTAATGATTAAGTACACAAATGAAACCTTGCATATCTCGTCTGGCATATTTATACCTTTTCTAGTTTTTAAATGTCAGTCAATGCGACAATTAAAGGATAGGAGAGGTTTTTACAAAGAGATAATATGTAATATTAGCTTAGGCCAAAGAAAACCTGCTTCATTTTTCCAATTAGACCAATAATAAATCTTTCCTGTAAATCCTACATAATTATTTTGATACACATTTACAGAAAATGAAAACATTAATCTCTGGCAATACTTTTGACAAGGAAAATACATAACATGCATTTTATGTAAGTATGTGAACAGTTTAATATAGAGCACTGGTATTCTCTTAATAACTGTTGTCTTTATCTGTTATTTGCATTATGGAAATTTGGTTATATGCATGTAATTATTGTAAATACACAGTAAAAAAGGTGTAAAGAATCAGAGCTTCTCAGTGCTCCAATATTAAAAAAACCCCTCACAACCAAAACCACCACCACCACCACCCCCATTAAGTGTCTTTTACAAGGGAAATTCATACTGCAGCTTTTTCTGAAGAACAAGCATTTAAATAACATGCAAGATGAAATGAACCTAAAACATTTATTTCCCAATAGGCAGGAAAGCCTGCATAATAGAGCCTTTCCCCAATAGTCCCATATCTCCTTTGTGCTGGGGAGCCCACCACTGGTCCCAGCACTCCAGATGTCTCTCACCGGTTCTCAGCAGAGGGGAAGGGTCACCTCCCTCGATCTGCCGGCAACACTACTCCTAATGCAGCTCAGAATATTCTTTATATCAGATAATGCTAACCATTGTCTAGAAAAGATAGTCATCATCAACTAGATAGCATTATGCATTTATAAATAAAGGTTGGCACAATGGAAAGAAAATACAGGAAACTAATACACATCTTACGCAAAATGTTTTTATGCCCTTTTCTACCTAGACATTATATTGAATGAATATTGGTGGCTGTGATGATTTTGACACTACAGGCAGCTCAGTAAATGAAGAAATTTTTGAAATAGAGGACAAACATACTTTTTTACAGATGTGAGAAAATTCCTTAAGCTGCTGAGAAATTGTAAAAGGTTTAAGAAACTGATCTAAAACTTACATCAACATATTGGCCTACCTCCACAGAAATACCGATTTGCAAGGAAGATATTAGCATATCACAGTAATAGTCTGTGTGTATTACAAAAACCAACTCCTAGTTCCCTGAACATCAGTTCACAAAAAAGTAGCCTTCATTTTCTGCTTCTTTCATCAATTATTGTACTGGTCTTTTTAATTTAGTTTCCATAAACATACAAACATACCTACAGAGCTAAGACCACTGTTGGGACAGACTTGAAATGTGGACTTACCTACAAGTCACAGAAGTCACGAAAGGTCTTACAGATTTAGTGACTTGTCTTTGTCACCCTTCCTCAGTGTGATCCTTTCCACTCCTGTGCCTTGGCTTCCCAATTATTATTGCACATGTTTTGTCCAGAGACTATAGAAATTAAGAGTAGATTCTGTGTCATAAAGTGGACAACTGGGGAGAACTCTGAACTAGTGCCAAACAAAGTACTAATGGTAAGAAGTACAGCAGAGTTGTATCAGTGTAGAGCTAATTGTCTCTGCTGGGACACCCAGCTAATCAGCGTAACTGTCAGGCCATGCTACTGCAGTTGTACAGCTTTTGCAAATTAAGCTACTGTGCCGTGTCCAGAACCATACTTGCTTGGACGCCTGTGGGAGGACCACAGACATCACGCTGAGCTGCAAAGGCATGCCTTGAAGCTCCTTAATGGTTCAGGAATGCTTTGAGGAAATCAGAAGGAAGATGCTTTACTGCAACAATGGATTATTACAACTTATTTTTGAACTTAAGAAGGAGTTTTTCACAGCTTATTCTTGCAGCTTCAATCAGCTCAGATTATATCTTTATTAACAAAAGTTTTGGGCTTCTCTTTCTGATGCAGCATGCCCTGACAGTACTTAACCTTCAGATATCAGCTTTTCCATACTTTTAAAAAGAACATTTCTTTCAATTCCACCTATCCATATGTCTGAGATTAAAAATACTAGGCTGATATTTCACAAGAGCAATTTGCTTGAAATTTGGGAAAAAAGTGCTCTACAGATTTCAACTTTATTAGTCTGTGCTAAGGGTTCGATTTTATGAAGCCAAATAGATGGTTGGGCAGTGGTAGCTGGAATCAGAGCAAATCCTCTGTGCCCTTCAGACCTTTGAGATTAATGTTTTGACAAAGAATTCACTACCACAAAATATATGCAAAAATATGCCAGGCATATATCCCCATGTGCAAAATGAAACACTAAATATTATTAAGGTCTGGGTTAGTAGCCCTGTCCTTGAAACAGACACAAGTGTGACAAATTTGAGGAGACCATAATTATGTCAGCTACTCAAAGCTTCTTTGACTCTGGCTTCGTTTTTCGTTGCAAGTATACACCTGGGCCAGTTGTCTTCCCTGTTTGTGCTAATTACTGTCATTCTGCCACTTTGTTACAATTTTTAAGTAATCCATAAGTTTGAATTCAATCTCTTTTCCATATGTTCTTTCCTATCAGCTGACATATGCAGAAAAGGAAAGATAATCATGCAAGGAGTTTAACTTATTTGTAAATAAAATACTTAGGTTGAGTTACCATTTTCATTTTTATCTAAACCATGTGACTTGGAGCATTTATTGTGGCAACAACACAAACCCGTAAGATTGATTTGTTTTCATAGAGAGCTTATTTTAAAATGTAATATGCACTAGGTTTGTTATTTGTAGTGACTGCTGTGATTTGTGACTTACTGAAGGTAACGCCAGAAGTTGAAGCAGACGCTGTGTGATTGATAGCGAATTATGTCAATGTATTACCATGAAAAGAAATGCTGTCCAGCTTCATGTCACATGAAATGATATTCTGATTTTTCACTCTTACCAGTTTAGATTGCCAATATTTTTTATCTATTTCATGTATGTTTTAGGTCCTCACAACATTTACAAGTGATATTTAAAAAAAAAAGTGTAAGTGGCTAATCGACAGTATGGGATTATCTGAAGTTATTTTCCCAAGTAATTTTAAAATAACAACTCTATGGACAAGATAGCAGTCATATTTTTAGGCCAATTGGCCTAATAATTAAAAATATTTCAGATACATACCAGGCCACTCAACATGAACTCAGAAGGAAAAGAAACATATTTACATCAGAAAGTCCTTTGAAAGGTTTTGAAGGTACTTTTATGTTAAGTGCGAACTACTTTTTTATCATCATATTCACTGCTATTATTCATTACCCTTTTAACAGCAATCACATCAATCTGAGAAACTTCACCCTTGCAGTCAGACAGCTTTTACTGTTTCTATCATGCTTTTTGGTAGTGTACCCAATGTTTGTAACACAAAACCATGACATGAGTTTTACCATTTCTCATAATCTACCACACACTTCACCATCCTAATCCCCGCAATGTGTTGTTTACAAATGGAGAGAACTCATCTAAACTAAACCAGCTGTTAGGAGCTCATTCATTCTGTTTTATTTCATTTACTGTAAATGAGTTGTGCTTTTAAAAGATCTTAGGTTGACTTCCCTTCTTTATTATTTATTTTCTAATAAGCACTGAACTGGAGTCTCAGTACTTTGGTAAGTAAAGAGAAGCTAAGGCACTTTCTACCTAAATTTAATGGAAGAGGTAGGAGCCATAAGACATTGCATATTATTGCTTAATTGCCTGGCTGATTAACTGCTCATTATTTGCCTAAATGCTTATTTTCCATATCTCTCATTAACTACATAATTGCTAAATTGTCATACAGCTTATATTTTTCTCATCTACTGCCCTTTCATTGGAACCTGTACACTTGTACCTCTATGATGAATTTTTTTGTTGTCTTCATTGTTCTTCCCACATGAATAGAAATCCTTAATTTTACTATTTTGTTTTTCCTTTTGTTTCTCTCCACACACTTTTCTTGTCCTTTTTCTGTATTGCTATTTCCATTCAATAGAATTTAATTCAGTTATGATTCCTTCTACACAGTTTTTTCTTTCCCCTACATTTTGCTCTCCTCTGTGTTGGCCAATAGGCCTGAAATAAACAGCCCTAAGTTAAAAAGTTTATATTAGGCTGATTTTAAAATGACTTTAAGAGTCCTTAGGTAGCTAATGTAACAGTCAAGTAAGCTAATGTGAACTGCATAATTTATAACAAAATTAGGGTAAGGGATCTTTAGGGCTCAAGCTAAAGTCATGGTTAGCATGACAAGAAGCTGGGAGATTCTGGACATCAGGTCAGTAGCAGCCCATCCAAGTTGTGCTATGATAACATTTTCTGTTCTTAGCTCCAGAGGTCAATGTACAGACAGGTAGAGCCAAGTACTGGTTTTAACAGATGTAGGCAACCTGCTGTATTTTCTACCTTTCTGACAAATCCTGCCAATTTCAAATAGACAACAAAGTAAAATAAAATACTTCTGTCAAGTTCTAGAACAAAGCAGTCTCTAAAGTAGTGTATGCATGCAAAATTGTGTATAGAGTGTCAAAAAACCTGTCATGAAACAGTTAAACTGGTTTCCTAGGAGCAGAAAATGCTCAGTTTGAGCAAGCATTGAATTCCATACAGATTAAGCCTCACAGTTCAATATGCTGCTACTACTTCTCTTGTTGTAGATATTATGCATATGACCAATTTCATCACATCTTTTCTTTGTACAGTCAAGTAGGCAAACATAACTCAATCTAAAATAAAGTCTGCTTCAGTCTTGTTCTATGAATTTTTTTCCTACTAAAGTCTTTTTAGAGAAATCATAGCACTTCAGAATTCCAAGATACATTGCCAACTGAGGATTGAAACAGTGGTAGCAAGTTAAATAGGTGGAATATAATCCTTCCAAATTTTTTTGTTTACAAAATCCCATTAACCGTCATTTCATCCCCCAAATCTCTTATTATAAAAAGAGACGTCTGACAGCCAACCTAGCTGGTTTATGAAATCTCTGTATTCCCATAATTCCATGCTAAATCTCATCAGTACAAAATACTTGTTTACTGACTTGAACTGAGCAAACATTCTAAATTTTCCTTCTGTGGGATGTGCGTGCTAGTTGCAGACATGGTTTTAAAGAAAAAAAGATATGTGCAAAACTTCTATTGTTCACACATACCTGCCCCACTAACCGCAAGGGAAATTAATTCACCTCCAGAAAATATTCATTTTGTTCCAGTCTGCCTACCTGAGCTTGTTGTATGAATTGACAGAGACAGACCTTGCTGAGAATTGCAGTATACCACTAGGAAGTTTATTTGCAGAGAACAGACATTTTATCAGTCTGACAATACTATTGAATTCAAAACCACAAACAATTTTAGTCTGTAACAAATTGAACATTGTGCAGACCTAAAATAGTTCTGGTTGAAAAGCCTATGCACTTTTTACCACTTACAATAATAAAATGAAGCAGTACTTGTACATCGTGGATGCTCATGTCATAGAAAGAAGAGTTTATCAGCATCTTGACCACCAGATAGTAGTCCAAGAGGAAGGTTTTTGTCCCTATGCTTAATAAATTATTTTAATAGCTGTTTTACAAAGAATTGTGTGGATGCTACTCCTTCTACTCCTTCTGGTTGCAGGTACACTCTCCCATTGCATCCCCTGCAATGCCATGGCATCAAAATTCCCACCACGCTACACCATGCCAGATATACCTATTGTACCCAGCATGGTGGGAACATCCACAGGTATCAAGACACTCTCCAGTGAATTTTCTGGCTGTCAGACCCCAAAGGGTGGTGTGGCCTGCCTATCACACTGCAGCTCTTTCACATCACAGCTCACAGCCCCTTCCTCTTCTGCACAGTGCACTTCTGTGGAAGTGACACATCACAGGCAGGACACGCAGCCCACCCATGCACTGTCATGTCCTGGCTGTCACGTCCATCAGGCACCTGATGGGGACTGCTCCCCCATTGCAGGGGAAACCTCTGCGAGACACTCTTTCAGTGCTGCCCACAGTGCGCACGGGGCCATCAACCATGAGTGGCCATTTTGAACCCGTCATACTCATGTGATCTCTGAGCAGACTCAGATTAGATGCCCATTTCCTCCTGCCATGTGCAAAGCGGAGACCGAGAGGCCTCACACCTGCCCCAGCCAGACGGGACATCTGTGCAGCGTTTCTGGGGCAGCCTCTGGGCTTTGCACAGTGCTGCCAGGCGCAGGCAACCCTCCATGCATGCGTGGAAAACCAGGACAAAATGCCAATCCAGGAGAACATGTGTGTGAGGACAATAAGGAAATCCCCAAAGGGAATCCCCAGAATGACTGGGCGAACCAGAAGACCCATCTGATGGGCCCGTGAATCAGAAACCATTTTGAGGAAAGCCTCTCACGCAGTGGGGAAGGGGGATGGCGACTGCACAGCTACCTCTGAGTCTGCAGGCTGCAGGCAGGTGCTGTGCGTCTTTCCTTTTTCTCGGGTCGATACTGTTCCAGGGAAGTTTCAAAAATCTCCAGAGACTGACTGAGGAGTGAGAAGACTAACGTGTGCCCTGTGCTGCTTCCAAAACTAAGTCCTGCCCCAGCCCCCCAGCCTTTTTTCTACCTGGTGCCAGCCATGTCACAGACCCCCACTGTGACATGGCCACCACATCACTAGTTTTCAGTGCCAGGAGGGTGACATTGGGCCCAGCCCATGGCTCCCCAGGGAAGCAGGGCTGTGGCTCTTGATGCTTGCTCACATGGACAGGGATGGACAAACCCCACAACCCAGGCCCATGGGGAGATGTCGACATGCAGGACCAGCGATCCCTCCTGTCTGTGCAGGGACACCTCTCACCTGGGGGCTGCTATCACCTCGCAGTCCCTCAACACCTCCCTTTACCCACCTCCTTGCTGGCTTTCTTCTAGGCTGCAAGGACACAAGAGCTGCACAAGGGTGATACAGAGTCGTAGGGGGCACATTTCAGCTGTATTTTGTCTTCATGTGGACCACAATATCTGCAACTGGATGTCATGCCAAGGCAGCTATGGAAGACAACAGCCCAAGCCAATACAGAGGCCTGAAGAGGCTGGATTCTAGGGATTTAACCTGTCTTTCAATGCTTACATTCTTACACTTTTATCAGCAGATTTTCATAATCATTCTAGTGGTTCTGAAACAACTTTCTAAATAAACTTAATGGTCTGAACATAAAGTATTTGAACAGTTTCTTTTTTTCCTATTATCAAATATTTTTTCTCCAGTCGTTACTAACAGAATGTGAGACTGATCGACAATACAAACGTCTTGGTTTTTTTAAAATTGTGTATCAATATTTAACATTGTAAGAAACATGCTCTGTGATGGAATCGTACAGAAAATAAATTTCTTCTTATGAAGGTGAACTTATTAAGATTTCTGCCCAGTTCTTGCACAGCTCAGCTTTTCTTCAACCATCCTGGCTTTCTCATAACAGAGATTTTTGGAACTGAACTTCATATAAACTATGTGGCATTGATCACTTACTTAGCTGCTAATCTCAGGAGAGAGTCAGCTGCTGCTCCCAAATATAAATGCCGCACAGCAGAACCTGGATGAAGATCTGTATCTGTTGTCAGCTGCCATCTCCGTTATAACCAGTAAAATTCAGATTAGCCAGAGAGGTAGCCCTTGATAAATATGCAGCAGGACAGTCAGTGAAAGTATGATGACAATGCACGAAAAGAATATGTCTATGCTAGCAATAGCATGTGCCTCTTCTGCTACTTTTCAAAGTTTTTTTCCAGTTTTTCTTGGATAAGAATGGATAATACAAGGTGAATAATAGAGAATGAGAAAGTGGGAAGGCACATCATGAAGCTCACTAGAATCCAATAAAATAGAGAGATAGCATATGAAGATTGCATTAGGTTAGAATTTAAAGACAAAAATTATTGCATAGGAGGAAGTGAACTGTAATCTTCATTTGTAACTCTAGGCCAGGAAAGTAGAAAATTTACAACAATATATTGCTGAAATACACCAGAAGCTTGGGAGACTTTCGAGAAGAAAACTTGTGAATCATAAAAGGTAGATGCTTTGCCAGTAGGTACCAAACTGTCTGCAATATATAAGAAAATACAAGCCCAGGAATCATCTAGGACTTTTGTGGTGGTTTGACCCCGGCTGGACACCAGGTGCCACCCAGCCGCTCTATCACTCCCCTCCTTAGCAGGGCAGGGGGAGAAAATGAGGTGGAAAGAAACCTCGTGGGTCAAGACAAAGGCAGTTTAATAAAACAAAGACCACGGGCGGAAGCAAAAGGGAAGGACAACACGGACCCCACTCCCCACCTCTCACCACAGCGACGCCCAGCCCCCGCCCGGGCAGCGGGGCCCGACACGTGCCGCGGCTGCTCCCGAGGACAAAGACAAACGTCCCAAACCACGAATGCCCCCCTCCACTTCCTCCTTCCTCCCAGCTTTATCCCTGAGCAGACATCACACGGCCTGGAATAGCCCCGGCCAGCCCGGGCCGCCTGTCCTGGCCGCCCCCTCCCAAGATCCCGCCCAGCCCCAGCCCACAGCGGGGGTGGGGCGGGAAATGTTGGAGAGGCGGCCCCGGGGCTGGGCAGGCACCGCCCGGCCACAGCCAAACCCTGGTGCTGCCTCCAGCCACCGACACAAAGCACAGCAGGCTGGCGTGGGGAAAAGCAGCTCCCCCTCAGCCAGACCCAGTACAACTTTGCAAAATTGTAATAACAAGATTCATATTGATATGAACGGAGAAGGGCTACAAAAATGGCATGTGTTGCTGACACCCGCAGCAGCGGGTGATCAAGATCCTAGGACATATCTCCATGCAAATTCCCAGGACAACCACATCTGAAATAGAGACAGTGATGAAATCCTGGCAACTCACAGAGGTGGGACTGGATAGAGAGATTAACCACTGTCATCCCCTTACTGGTACCAATGAGACACATCCAAAACCAGCACACTCCTAGGCAGAATCCAGGAAGTGTTGGGAGGGGCTCGAAAACTGATGCTCCCTCTTCCTTCATGTTATTGCAGTAACCCCAGACAGACTGCCTGGATAAGAATGTCTTGTGCCTGAGTGCTCAGCAGACTGCTTATACACCTCGGGGTGCTGATGGGTATGAGACTGTGAGTGTGAGACTGAAATCAGTTGTGCTTTAAACTAATCTTTCCTTCCTGCAAGGTGTTGCACTGAGCTACTGCAACATTATCTTTCATGGGGCAATTGGGCAGTCATGTTTTCTTGAGATACTGAAAGATACATAGAATGCAATAAGATGTATGTATGCATGTATATACATATATATGTCTGTGATATGTATACCATAATAAGCAATTCAACGTTTATTCATGCAATTATAACTTGTGAGATGAAATGATCCATCTGTCAAACTAAAGGGCCCATCTCTAGTGCTAAAGTACAAAAGAAAACCAGCATTTCTAGGACTGGGTTGATCCTACCCTGACAGGCAGTTCTAAAATAGTCCAGAGGAGTTGTAACTGCTCCAGCACAGAATTAGATCCATCATGGTATCTTTCAGTACCACACTGTAGACAACTAAATTTAGACATCTAAATATAGCAAAGCAATTTAAAAGTGTAAATATATCTATTTAGAGCCATTCTAGATGTCCTAGAATACCCAAGATATCTGCTTAGAGCTGCCATATGTGACAGAGAATCTATGGGAGATATGCAAAGTGACATCCTGGGATGGCAGGATACCTTAGGATATTTAAAATGCTGCTAGACACCTAACTTTAAGCAATTAAAGTATTCTGTACAGAGAGCATTCAGCTACCAACAGATAGATAATTGGTGTCATTTGGGAGTTTGTGGGGTATCTGAGACATCCAGGCAGAGCAGACCAATACAACACAGCATTTGTGTCCAGACTGTGCTGTTCTTGGGTGGGACTCCTCACGATACCTGCAGTGATACTGCAGAGCCTATTTTCAGTTACCTGAATCCTGCTCTGCGCATCTAGATGCGTGCTGTGTCTGTAGACAGAGTCAATGCAGTTCTGGGCATCACAACTGGAGTTAAATATTTTTTTGCAATTTGAGATGGCCTTGCATATCCTGATATCCAGCTGATCCAAAAGGGCAAGAATTTTTCTAGGTCCTATGTCTTATCTGCCAGTTTCAGGTATATTCATGTGGCAGCTAAAGTGGTTACAGGCAAGTACATAAAGAACATGATTGCTCCCCAGTGCTTAGACACCTACATTTATTTGTCTGCACCTTCAGGCTGAACTCTGCCCGAGCAGGATAAGGACAGCACTGATCAGTGTCAGCACCCTCTGACAGAAGCCACCCTCTCCCCACTCCCCAGGGGATGTGGGGGCCCTGTCACAGATGGCACAGCGGCCACGAGGTGGCAGCTGCCCCCTCAGTGAGAGGTCCCCTTGCACAGACAGGAGCAACCACTGGTGCTGTGGCTTTTTGTCCATCCCAGTGCATTTCAGCAGGCATCAGGAGCCACAAACATGTTTTCCAGGGGAGCTGTGGGCTGTGCCCCACATCAGCTCCTGCCTGGTCCGTAGTCTGGTGCCAGCCACGTGGGCTGGCACCCACAGGCAAGGAAGCATGCTGTGCCATAATGCCAGGGGTTGGGGCACGGGAAGGTGCCCTACTGCCCTTGTGAGGTCCAGCCCAAGATTCCCAAGATAGCACTTAACCCATCCAACACTCCCTGCTGCAGTGCATGGGTTGAAGCAGTGGCAATGGCTATTCAAGTATGTGACTGGTGTCTACCCGGTCCTGCGCCCACGTTCCTCTGCCCAGGAGGCAGCAGAACCTGCCTTTGCCAGACACACTATCTTTTAATATATACCAATGCTATCCACTACTGGCTAATCAGCAGACTGAATACACAAGAACACAGGTAGAGGTACACAAAGCACAAAAAAACATTTCCTGTGATGCTATGGGCCCAGGCCCACCCTTCCATCGGTCCAATGTTTCCATGCCTTCATTCTACAAAGGAACTAAATAAAAAAATATATACATATTTACCTTACCAGTACTGTGACTAAATCAGAAACACTATCTCTGGAATACTGTTTCATTTGCACACCCCATCAGATGCATAGGTCATGAGAGCAGTACATCTCTTGACCTGTGGGATAGCCATGGCTCACGGCACCTCATCTTCTTTCCCCATTGCTCCTCTCTTGCCCAACTCTAAAGGGAAAAATCAGTATTTTCTGCATGTATGTGTATGCGGTAGGGGATGCGCACTGGCAAGCTTTCATGCTTCTGAGCCTACCAAATCCTTGTCATTACACGGTGTTTGGCACTGCTCTCCAAGAGCTGCTGGTGGCAGTTCTGGGAAGAAACATTCAGGCAGTTTTAGCCTCATGATTGCCGTGAAGAGAGTTAGGGACAGCTGCTTGTTCTGTCATGAACAGGTTGACAACCCCGCAGGTGCTTTGGAGGACCTAAGAGCCAAAGCTCAGGTCCTGCCGAGACCTCACCTTATTTGTTACGAGGCCCTGGTGGAGACTTTTGAGTATTTTGAGGTCCTTCTCACAGAAGTACATCTTCAGATGAGTCAGGAGCAGGCACGTATTGGATATCAGAAAGCAACCAGCTCCAGAACAGGGATAAAGACCAGTAAGGCAATACATAGTTTGTCAAGGCCAGGGCAGAGAACCTAGGCTTTCAGTCCATGGAAAATTATCAGGAAAACTCTGTGCCAAAGCATACAACCACGTTAACAGACTTTGAACTTAGGTTGTGTTTGAGAGATGTTGAGAGTTAATAGAGAATGTATATAGGTTTAATGTAAAAACTGCTATTCCATGGGTCTTGAGAATGTCTGTAAGACAGGAAGATTCTTTGGCTTCCCACGCCAAAGACAATGTAAACCAAAATATTTTGCTGAACCAGTATTTTATATTATAAAACTGTTTTGATTAATATTTTGCAGCAATATTTTTCATCAAATATACTGAAAGATATATATATATTTTAAAAAAATACACCTATTTAAAATGTCTTAAAGTGCCATACTGTCCATCATTTAGGAGGTGGATCGTGGGGACAAACATGACTTCAGACACCTCCAGTGCCTACATGCTCCTGTTTGAGTCTGGTCAGTTGACCTGAGGGTAACATGAAGAGATGAGGCTAATTTACTCCCCAAAGCGTGACCTCTTATGGACTAGAACAGGGTGGTAAAAAAGGATCATAATAAATAATATAAATAATAAAGTTTTTACACTTCACCTTGATAAAATCCTATTTAGAAGTAGAAGAGAGAGGTTTCTGAAAGCAGCCTCTGCCAAGTTTAGGACACCAGATGCCACACTGGAAAATTGCCTGGTTGCTCTGTGGAATTTGTAGGCAATGAAGGGGAAGGCCATTGCATCAAGTGAATGAGTACAGAATTACAGAGAAAATAATTTGTGGGCACTTTACTGAATTATGATATACATACAGAGTGTGGAAATTGGATTTCCCTAAACCTGCTGTACTTGAATTTGTAACTTTAACATTCTTTCAGTATATTTGTTGAAAAATATTGCTGCAAAATATTAATCAAAGCAGTTTTATGGCAGAAAATACTTGTTCAGGAAAACACTTTTTGGTGGATTTGCAGAACAAATATATTCCACACAAGAAGATTTCTGCAAAATGAAAAAGATATTTCAGAAAAAAACTATCTAATATACACTCTAAGCAAGTATTTACATTTGCTTTTTTCATTACTCTTTTACATTGTTTTTTGACATATTAGTAATGGCACATAATCTGACAGGCTACAGGGTGAGAGATTATATGATACGAAAATGAAAAACATAACATACTGTCCAAAACATTGCAGAAATTAGTCATTCTGGTCACATGTAGGAGAGTCAAAGGGAAATTCTGACACTGGCTCCATGCACAACAGGATGGAGAGGTGCCTTTCAGGAAATCTTTATGGACAGAGGAGGGAGATGTTCAGCAGTCCAGATCTTTTCTTTTCCTGTCTCCCTTCTAGTGAAGAAAATAGAAATGCAAGAATGCTTAGTATTTGGAGATTTTTACTTTCAGCAGGTTGAGACAAGTTATACTAAAAGAGCAATAATTCATGTTCATATTTGTTCTGTTTTCCAGAAAGTTGTTTTTCAAAATGGATTTTCTTGCAGGACCACTAATGTCAGACGAGCCCATTTATTCAGAAGCTGAATAGGTTTTTTTCCTAAGTTTAAAATTTTTATATTTTTCATAGCACAGAAAACACATCACAGAACTATTTTTACATTCTATTGCGTGCAGCGGCATAACTCAAAGTAGGAGAGACACGTGCCTACTTACTTATTATGCCTCTTACCTACAGGATCTCAGAACTTGGGAAGCAAGTTTGCTAAGTGGTCTGGACTTCTGTAGTTTCACATAGTAAAACACTCACATTCCCAATGCTAAGTAGACCCCATATGACAACTGAGAAAAAAAAATAGAAGTATGATGAAGGAATTCAAAATTTGGATCAACTAACTTGTTAGAATCTTAATTATGGTGCAGCTCTTGTGTCACTGTAAAGAACTATATAGGACATTGCTCTTAGTACACTTCTAAGTAAAATTGCATATTAAAAAAAGCTCTTTAGTCTGCAAAAGGTGTCGTTTAGTTGGAGAGATATTAGCTTTGGCTTAATGGGGAAGTGGGGGTTAATTAAAAGGAACAAAAAATTGTTCAATAACATTCCCACATAAAGAAAAGATTATAGCAGCAACATTTATCGACAACATGGGCATGCAACTGACTTTCTAAATAGTTACAGCCAGTAAAATATGCAACTTGCAGCCTTTTACTTGTTAAAAGTGTCATTCAACTTTAAAAATCCAATAGTGTAGTATAAACATAATGATCAAAAAGTCCACAACTGTGATAACAACTATGGAGTGATTGAACTATTTCATACATATAAAACACTTGATCTTGCAAATTGTGGCTGAAGATGTAAACAGCTTTTGAGAACCACCTCATACCTACTAAAAGTTTTCCTGTGGTTCAACACCATCCTTAGATAGTGACTACAGCTAAGCAGTAACAGCAGTTCATTAGCATGACCCATCCAGCTCCAGGACAAATCAGAACTAAATATCAATCCTATTGGCCTTATTCTCACATTAATACTACATGAGCAATCATGGAAATGAAAGAATATTTCTCTTGTAGAATAGCGTAAAGGGGGACAGAATGTATCTTCAGAAGAATAAGTAAAGTACTCGGGTTAGTAGGGGAATCAGGACCACTTACCTCAAAGTTATTTAAAAAGGGGAAAAAAATAAAGATTTGTTTAGCAAGACTGCAGCATGAGAAAGAGATCTCTCTCTTTTAGCTACATGGGGTCAAATATGGTTATTATATGGAAAAGTGTACAAATTAGCACACTGTGCAGCTACAAGCTCAACATGGTTTGCTTCTCTCTCATCAGTCTCAAAACTCATCCACTACATCACATAGCTTTTCTGTATTTGGAAGGCATGTTCATCTCAGGCCATGGAAAAATGATAGAAAAGACATTAGGACTTTTATCTTCATCTTCGCTGAAATTAATTGATACAGGCTCTACTAAATATTTAAATTATTACTGGTGAATGATTTTAATGTTAATATGAGTTTGATTAATTCATTTTACCTACTCATCTTTACAAGTGAGTTGTGATTACTATGTATGAATCAATCTCGTTAGAATATGCACTTCCAATGCACTAAGTGGATGCAGTAAGTCACTGTGAACAGCATTGCTTTTGGGGCCATTCTTTCATAATGGGTTGCAAAAGTTTTGAAATTGGTTTTCTTACCATTATTTTTTATCATCCAGCTTTCTGTCTCCCCCCACTTTCCACTTACAAATTGCTTTGGTCTGATAAAGGAAAATTTATTTGGTAACAGTCTTCAGATTGATGGTACGGCCTGTTTTGTACAAGATGACTCATTTCACCATGATGCTTTTATTTAACATCTTTGGTTCTTTGAGGGGAAAAAAAAGCAAATGTGAATCTGCCTTAGAGTTCATGAACATTTTGTTTAATCAGGATCTTTCGGCAGGAAAGAGAAATGCAATCAAATTGTTAGTGGGCTGTATACATTTTGGGTTGTAAAGAATAATGATAAATCTTTCACACAAAGTATAAAGTCACTGTAAACTACTTTGCATTATTTGATTTTTTAATAGACTCTGACTTTCATGAGACACTTCACATTTTCTTCGTGTTGTCCCGTTCATGTTGTGCCTCAGTTTAACTGAAATCCAACCTTCAGTCTGTAAACATGTATGGCAAATCATAACACTGAGTACTTTTATATGCACAATTAACAATTTTTAAATTAACAAAACTAGATTTCTACTAAAAGTGTAGGTTGTAGAAGATGATATCAACAAAATAATTCACAATAATTCACAATAGATTTAATGCATGAACTCGTTGTCAAGATGCACATTTTCAAATCATCTCAAAAAAGCACCAAATATAACAGTCGAATGTGCTAAGCCTAGAGCTATATTAGCAGACCATGGGCTCTCATGGTGGATGCACCCACGAGTACTCAGGGAGCTGGCAGATGTCATTGCAAGGCCACTCACTGTTATCTCTGAATGATCATGGCAATTGGGAGAGGTGCCTGAATACTGGGGAAAGCAAATGCTCATCCTATCTTCAATCAGGGCAGGAAGCGGGGCCCGGTGGACTAACTAAAGACCAGTCAGCCTCACCTCAAACCCTGGGAAGTGGACTACTTCTGGAAACCATTTCCAGGCACATGAAGGACAGGAAAGTTATTGGTAGCAGTCAGCATGGATTCACAAAAGGGATGTCATGCTTGACCAACTTGATAAACTTCAATAATGAAACAACTGGCCTAGTAGATGAGGGAAGAATGGTGGATATTTTCTACCTTGACTTGAGTAAGGTTTTTATAGAAGGGTTCGGGTTGAAGGAACCTTTAAAGATCTTCTTGTTCCAACCCCCCTGCCATGGGCAGGGACATCTTTCACTAGATCAGGTTGCTCAAAGCCCTGTCCAACCTGACCTTGAACACTTCCAGGGATGAGGCATCCACAACTTCTCAGGGCAACATATACCAGTGCCTCACCAGCCTCACTGCAAAAAATTTCTTCTAAATGTACAATCTAAATCTACTCTCTTCCAGTTTAAAACCATTTCCCCTTGTCCTGTCACTACAGGCCCTGGTAAAAAGTCTCTCTCCAACTTTCTTATGAGCCCCCTTTATATATTGAAAGGTCACAATAACGTCCCCGCAGAGCCTTCTCCTCTCCAGGCTGAACAACCCCAACTCTCTCAGCCTTTCTTTCATGAGAGGTGTTCCATCCCTGTGACCACTTTTGTGGCCCTCCTCTGGACCCACTCTAACAGGTCCATGTCTGTCTCGTGCTGGGGACTCCAGAGCTGGACACAGTACTCCAGGTGGCGTCTCATGAGAGAAGGATAGAGGGGGAGAATCATCTCCCTCAATCCGCTGGCCATGCTTCTTTTTATGCCGCCCAGGATACGATTGGCTTTCTGGGCTGCAAGAGCATGTTGCCAGCTTATACCCATTTTTTTTGCCCACCAGTATCCCCAAGTCCTTCTCTGCAGGGCTACTCTCAATCTGTTCATCCCGCAGTCTGTACTGATATTGGGGATTGCCCCTGACCCAGGTGCAGGACCTTGCACTTGGGCTTGTTGAACTTCATGAGGTTTGCATGGGCCCACTCCTCAAGCCTGTCAAGGTCCCTCTGGATGGCATCCCTTCCCTCCAGCAAAACAACTGCACCACTCAGCTTGGTGTCATTGGCAAACTATCCCACTATCTATGTCATTAATGAAGATACTAAATAGTATTGGTCCCAGCATGGACCCTTGAGGGACACCACTGATTATTGGTTTCCATTTGGACACTAACTGTTGACTGTAACTCTTTGGATGCGACCATCCAGCCAGTTCCTTATCCATCCATCCATCCATCCATCCATCCATCCATCTCTCTCCAATTTAGAGACAAGAATGTTGTGGGGAATTGTGTCAACACTGCCTCCCATAAGATCCTCATAGAGAAACTGCTGAAGTACCAACTCGATGATCATGCAGTGAGGTGGATTGAAAACTACCTGAAAGGCCAGGCCCAGTGGATGGTTATCAGTGGCAGTAGCAGTGTATCCCAGGGCACAATACTAGGTCCAATTGTGTTCAACATCTTCATCAATGATCTGGATGATGGGGCAGAGCATACCCTTGGCAACTTTGCTGATGACACAAAACTGGGAGGAGTGATACACCAGACAGTCATGCTGCCATCCAGAGTGACTTCGACAGGCTGAAGAAATGGGCTGACAGGAACCTCATGGAGTTTAACAAGGGGATGTGCAAAGTCCTGCCCCTGGGGAGGAACAACCTCATGCACCAGTATACGCTGGGGCTACCCATCTGGAAAATAGCTCTGCAGAAAACACCCTGGGGGTCCTAGCGGGCACCATGTTGAACATGAGCCAGCAATATGCCCTTGCTGCAAAGATGGCTAACAGTGTCCTGGGCTGCATTAGGAGGACTGTTACCAGTGATTCTTCCTTTCTCCTCAGCACTGGTGAGGCCACATATGGAGTACTGGGTCCAGCTCTGGGCTCCCTGGTACAAAGGGGATATGGAGCTACTGGATAGAGTCCAGTGAAGGGCCACCACTAAGACGACTAAGGGACTGGAGCATCTCTCTTCTGGGGAAAGGCTGCAAGAGCTGGGACTGTAGCCTAGAGAAGAGAAGGCTTGGGAGAATTTCATCAATGTATATAAATACATGAAGGATATTTGTATAAAGAAGATGAAGCCAGGCTCTTTTCAGCCTGGCTTATCAGCCAGTGATAATACAAGAGACAATGGGCACAAACTGAAACAGAGGAGATTCTGTCTGAACATAAGGAGAAACGTTTTTACCGTGCGCGTGACTGAGCAGTGGCACAGGTTGCCCAGGGAGGTTGTGGAGCCTCCATCCTTGGAGATATTCAAAAGCCATCTGGACATTATCTTGGGCAACTCCAGGCACTAGGTAGCCCTGCTTGAGCAGGGTAGTTGGACAAGATGACCTCCAGAGGTCTCTTCCAACCACAACCATCCTTTGACTATGTGAACAAGAAATTCAGAGCAACACGATCAAATCAGGATGCGGGAACAGCTGGTACCAACGTCCCTGTATCTGTGCTACGTACAGTTTGAGGGTTTAAGTTCAGAAATAGATTTAGGTTTTTTCCCCACACCAAACACTTCACCAGGCATGTGGCTTGCAAGTGCTTGAAGGACCAGTCATCATCTCAGACCCTTATGTTTTCTTACAGGCTTGAGAACATATGATGTGCACTGAAGGAGTCTCTGGTTTAACTTGCTCCAGAAGAAATCCAGCTGGTGTGCACCAAAATTACTACAACATGAAGCAAGATAAGGTGCATTAAGTGAAAATAACCAAGGAATTTGCTTAAAAATTTAAGTACTGCTGTTAAAAAAAAAAAAAAAAAAAGAGAAAGATAGACACAACCAGTGAGCACCTCCTCACAAAGAATACATCAAAAGAGTAGTGGAAAGGGCTGTTGATTTTGTATTTTCTTCCAGGTACAGGATTTGCCTTTATTAAAAAGGATCTTGGAGACCAAAACTAAATGAACAAAGAATTTCTCATCTGATCAGTTATTCTTCATCCCTGCGCACTATTGCTCCACGATAAGAGCAAAAGCAAAACAAAATAACTTTTTTGTGTCTTGTGCTTCTTTAAAAAATTCAGCTCACTTTTTTTTTTTTCCTGTTAAGTATGTAGTGAAAAGAGCAGAATTTCCTAGTATTGATACATTTATAATGGTAAGTTTTTTATGTTACGTTGTAGCTCCTGTATTGGAAAAAATACAAATATACTGGGGTGAGTTGTATTAAAACAGATTTCGTTATTTCTTTTAACCTAAGGCTGTTACTAGTATAAAGATTTTTTTCTTTTTATACAAGATTAAATCATGCTCATATCACACAGGTCCACCAATCCCAGTTTATAACATAGACCAAGTGTAAGTTTACCAAAGGGACTTTAGTGGCTAAACACCATATTTGCAAACCTTGTGTCTCCAGCCACAAAATGCAATAGAGGGGGATGCATAAGAGGGATGTGCGATCCTACACACTTATGCATTGCATCTGGATTTGGCCTTAATGTAGACAGGACCTCAGTCTATTCTTCAGTGTCTCTGCTAAAGGCGCTGCTGGAGAACTAGAAAGTGGCTATGAAACTAATTTTATTTTTAAAGTTTGTTTTCTCTTTCTGTGCTTTTTGAACCATTTTACTGAGTTCCACGGTATTTATTTGCTTGTAGTATCATTGAAGTTAGTCAAATGATTAGTTCCAACACTACACTATGTGTTTAAAGAAAACAGAACTTTCAAAGTATTCAATTATGCTGCAAGGGCTTAGAGCTATAAGGAAAGTGAAAAGAATTCATAATTCATTTTAAAAATATTTCAAAATGTCTTTTTTTTTGCTTGCTAGCACATATTGGAATGTGTTTCTACTATTTCAAGGGCACCAGAGGAGTATGGACAACCGATTAAAAAAAAGCCCTCTTCCATCCAGAAAAAAACGTTGTCATGAGAAGATATAAATTGGATTATTTATTAGTGAAATTAGTTCTGTATTTTAAGGTAACAAAGATCCTTCTCAGGGAGCTGAGCATAATATAATTCTATCAGTGCATGAGAATATGCTCTTCGTTCAACGGAGTTCCTCTTCCACCACTACAAAGGAATTATTCTTTTAAGAGAGTAAAAGTCACAACTTTTCCCACTTCTCTCTCAGAAGCATTTTTTTTTTCATACTTGCCAGAGGAATAGGTGCCTCTCAGATCTAACATTGGAATAGCCGAAAGAACACAGCCACACTCTGAAGCCTGACATGAAAGTCAGTAAAAGTCTTGAGTGATTTCTTGATTTCTAATTAAACTGGGCACATCTCTGAATCCTACAAAATTCCAAATAATAAGTCAGAACACACTGTCTTGACAGCCAGCATGCCCAAAACTGAAAGGATTGAAACCTGAGAAGTCTTTCAGGAAATATGGTTGAAGTTTTATGTTTCGAATAAATCCTTACAAGCAGTGAGGTTTATTGGTTTCGAGTTTTGCCACATACGCTGCAACAGTTCTGTTTTGCCTTTGATAGGCAAACAATTCTGTTGTCATATGCATGATTGTGTAAAGCATGTTGGTATGCTGATGACATTTATCAACAGCTCAACTATTATCTATATTTGAATGGAACTGAATTTTATTGACTTGCAAATGAATGGCCTAGGAACATCCATTCTTCAGATCAAACACTGTGCAAGAATTATATCTTACTGTAAAATATGCCAATTAAAACATTATACTCAATCACAGTACATAGAATATTAACTGCAGTATTTCATTACACAGTATTTGCAAAATAGTTTGAATTATTTGGCTGATTTTTTAATCACTAACCTCAAATCTTTAGAATTAGACAAGTTGAGACAACAATTGAAGTGATGAAAAAGAAAGATCCATATTTAGAATACTAACATTAGAGTTTTGACATGAATTCTAATAAATAATACTTGAGTACCACAAGTAAAACATTCTCATATTTGAGTTACATGTGGAAAATACCAAATCTACCTTTCTTTCCTCTTCAGCAACCCACTCTTAGATATAGCATTAATGAAGATACTTCATTATATTCACAGATAACAAAAAGCATGATGTTTTCCCTTTCTCAGAGCTTAATGATATATGTACTCTAAAAAAATCAGTGGTATAGCAAAACCCTGTGATGATGCTGACAGTCCATCATTCTTCAGTTCAGAGTTCCCCACTTTTTTCACAACTGACATTATGTTTAACAGATCAGTCTTTTAACAGAGTTTCTTCCCAAAGTGAAAATGGTATTTAAATATTACTTCTGTATGATTTTTACCACAGAAGGGATCTTTGAGACTATATGCATACTTAAGACAGTCATTTATAAGTGAATTTTTCAGAACACTTAAATAAATGAGTGCCACAAGATTGCTATTTCTGTAAATGTTTCACCAAAGCACACAAATTCTCGATTTATATCCTGCCCACACAGCAAGTACTTTATGCTTATGTTTTCATATTTATTATTATTATTATTTTTTCACTAAAACAGCTTCTGAGGACTGAGGCCACACGACCTGAATTCTGATGTAACTCTGTGGTTGTTTACTCTGTGCATTAGGCAAATGAAGCTGTCTGGCTGCTGCTGTGTACAGTTTTATTTAACTTAAATTAAAGGAAGGGATTAGAGCTTGTTTCCACAATCAGACTGATTTGTAATTAAGTATAAAACTGTTATATATACAGTATTTATGATACTCTGTAAGAAAAAAAATTGAAAAGATTCCCTATAACAAGAAAACCTCTATAGGTTCTGCTTTGGGTAGATCTGATAGGAGAGGATAAGGATACGTTGGAAATATTCAGTAATTTATATTGTCTGCCACTGAAACAGAAATAAATCAGTAGCATATTAAAAATACATGTATAATAAAATACAAAAAATAAATAAATTGTCTTTTACCTTATCCCACTGCAGTGTCTTGCAAATGATATTTTAATAGGTTCCATTCATGTAGTACTTGGTTTCTTCCATAGTTATAGTGCAGCATCAGCTTCAAATACATGTTTCTTATTAAGACCATGCTGCAATCCAGAAATGTGCGATATATATTGTAAGACTGTAAACAGTACTTCACTTCCTGCTGTCGCGGAGGCGCACAAAGTCAAATTAGGCAGGTGATGAAACCCAAAATAAAATTTATACTAACCAAAAGTGGTTTGGTACTCCAAAGAACATTAGTAAACCACAGGTTCAGGATGCCAATGGGAATTAATACTACACAACTGACTTAAGAATTCCTAACCTTTAAAACGATGACTCAAGGTGCACAATCACTCATCTAATAAGGTGAGGGCTCTCAACCTGGTGGAGTTACCTTAGGTGGCGTCCCAACCCAAGGGGAGAGTCCCCAGCTGCAGACCCGCTGCTCCAAGGAGGACTGACTCAATTTGCCCCCCCGGTGGGACTCTGTTTATACCCTAGTCGAATCTGACCTGTGGCCATAGGTGGTCATATCAGTTCCTATTGGCCCAGGGCTCTGTCTACCAGAGACTGTGTATGGGACAACAGCCACAATGGGCAGTAAGGGCGTGAAAAGCAAAGGCACGAAAAGAATCAGTGGCCACTTTCTTTCAACAGTCGGAAAGCCCTGGTCTTTGTCAGGGTGGGTGCATCTGCCACACCTCCATTCTAAATATATAATCAAGACATCACTTACAATATGATTCAAAATATAAAACATTACTCCAATTAAGTGAAAAAAATTTTTAGCCATAAACCAACACTGTGTTATAAAATTTACAAAAAAGAATGCATTACACCAGCCACAAGCCTGTAGTAATATGAATTCTAACCATCAAGAAAGATCATAGCTCTGTATCTGTCCAAGTTAAATAAAAAAATAGTTCATTACTATAGCAACCTCTGAAATACATGAAATGCAACCCTATAGGAAAACTGTTACAGTTTCACTGCTGGGAACAGAAGTTTCTGAAGATTTCTGAAAATGTTTCTCCATATAATTTTCCTTTTCATCAGTCTTCATCAATTTATGTGACAGAAAAAACCCTGAAACATGAGTGAAACAACCTTCTATTTTTTGACTTTGGTTTGGTTTGGTTTGGTTTTGTTGTTGGGTTTTGTTATATATTATTTTTTAACATTATTCTTTTCTTTTCTCTTTTAAAGATGGTTGTTTGCAGGTTGTATGCATTCAAAACTGGGAAGATTAGAACTGCCAATTGTTTCCCTGATTCAAAATAATACAGAATGGGACCTAAGTTCAGAAAAAGATATGAAGACCAGAGAATAAGTAAAAAGAAAATCAGTGCAGGATGAAGAGTAGGTATGAACTGCCATCATCAAAAGTTAACGTACCACAAGGATTCCCGTCAATCAAGGATCTGCTCCCAAACAATACTCAACAGTTTCCTTATTAGTTTCTTAGAGAAGAGTGTAAAAATAATGTCTTCTTGAGGAATGTATAAATAAATCTAAGTACTTTTATGCTTTCTCTGAAGAGATTTGTATAATCCTAACATAAGCAATTTCTGTGCCTGTGGACAGGACACAAATGTTACATATTCTCTAGGAACTATAATGCATTCACTCTCTTCCATATGAAGCAAGACGTGTGCTATACATTTAACTGTGTTCTGTGTCTGGTGCCCAGGTAACAGAAATATGCAGTTCCTGCGGACAATAAACTTGGCCACTAGAGTGGCTGAATGCACTTACCTATTGCACAAAGTGTGAAGAGTGAAAGAATGGGGGGAAAAAAAGCAATTAATTGTCAGTAACGCTCAGTTAAGAGGTTATATAATGTGTGCTGAACTTAATGGGAGTTAAGACAAGTCATCTCCAGTTGGTCTTTGACTACCTCAAAGTCACATCCTACTTTGTAGTACTGCAGGCAGTGAGCATGGGGAGCTAGAGGGACAGGATTGCTATTCTTAAGTCAAAAGTGCACAAAGTGTCACAAAGACTTCCCCCCACCTTTAACTCTTAATGTAGTGGGGAGAGAAAAGCAAGAGCAAGAGATATTGTTTGAATCGCAGACACTTCTGTAATTCCAATATTACCACTCTATAGTCTGGACAAGGCTTAACGTCTCAACACTTCTTTTGTAATGGTCTTTGCATATATCTTCTCTTAGAGAACAATATAAAACCCAATATTCATTACAAAGGCAGCAAACCACTAATATTAAGACAGTAGCTCAAATATCCCTTCTACAGAAAGATATTCATATCAATGATAGCTATAAACTATATGGGGTTTTTTTTGTTTGGTTGGTTTTTTCCTCCTATTTCTATACTTTCTTTTCTTTCCAGTGCAACAATGTATAAAAGAGGGAAAAAAGACAAAAGAACAAAAAAATTAACAAAGCAAAGGTACCGAGAATATAATTAAAGGATTTTTCCCCCATATTTACCTCTTCATTAGCCTGTGGACATGCCACTCAGCATGCAAGCAGCCAAAAACCTGTGATAGGGTCCTCTACTTTGTGTTTAATAACCTGATTTAGCCACATGTGGGCATATATTTTGTAGCTTTCTGCCCCTTTGTTATTCAATGAGATGCAAGAAGAAAGAACATTTTTCATTATCTCATTACTACACTACGCACCACTTATATCTAATACATCTAGCATACACAGGGTATAACCCCAAAATAAAGCTCTAAAATGGCAAAGTATAAATGCCAGCTAAATGTTGTTTGAATTGTAGTGTTTATCTATTCATTTTTTGTAATTAAAATATCCATCATCTAACTATAATAACATAGTTTGTTACTCTCTTGTACAAAAATATAACTTTTGATGAATGATTTACAAAGGAAAGCAACTAAGCAGAAGATCAAAAATATCATTAAAGCCTCAGGCATACGACAACCCAAGCAAAAACATATTGGTTGCAGCCCTGTACAGTGTGCCTTCTAAAGCAGCAGAGTTTGTGCATTCTGCTTTTGAATATTCAAAATAAACTTCCTGAGTTTTTAATCTAGAAAAGATAATTTATATTTAGAAACAGGGGAAAAACGTGCCTTCATGGTCGTCTTGTCAGGGAGCATGGCGGGATGGGGCTAAGCCCAGGAGGAGAGTCAGGGTGACCCAGGTGCAGGCAGGGCCCTGCCCTCACTCTCCAGCCCAAGCATGGTGGGTATAGCTAGGGGTGGCAGCAGGGCCTGTCGGCAGCCGTGAGTGCCTCGAGGGGATGGGCAGGGGCCAGGGGTCCCACCAGGAGATGGGGCTGGGACCAGAGACAAGGCGCTGGTGTGGGTCCGCATCCCACTGGGACCAAGCCTAGGCACGGGCTGCTGAAAGGCTGAAGTTGACATGGGGCTCCTGGGCTCTGGGCTGGGGGGGCTGGGGGCAATGGGGGCAGGGCAGGGCTGCCTGTGCCCACCGGGCCCTGCCACTCTACTGCTATTGCTCAGAGAAATTAATCTCTAACAAATAAGAGAGGAACCTGGGTGGCAGGTCCAGAGCAAAGACTGTTTGGGGAGGGAGGCTGGACAGCAGCACACAGGTTGTGAATACACTCATTGTTTTTGCCCAAAAAAAAAGTCAGAAGAAAGGTGGAACATGTGAAAATTTACACCAAAACAAGTTACTGTTTTTGAGAACACAACAATTTCAGAAAACCCTCTAGGTAGCAAATTAGACAAAGCAGTGTCCTTGACTTAGTTAACCATTTGTAGTATACAGAAGGAAAATTGACCTGCATAATCATGATAAATCTTGCAAACTGAGATAGTTAAACAAGTTTTTTCATGTAAACAGTAGACACCCCACAAATCAATGATGTGAAAGGGCAAAATGCTGCACAGGCAGTAAGGACTGAGGCAAATTTGTGAGAAACACCCCTGTGAGCACCAAAGTGAGAGAACGCACCCCAGAAGGTATTTCCCTGCAGCCCTTGGAGAGAGCATGCTGGAGCAGGTATCCACACTGCACCCCATGGAGGACCCCACACCAGAGCAGGTGGATATGCTCTGAAGGAAGCTGCAGCCCCTGGAGAGCCCACACTGGAGCAGGTTTAACCTGAAGTACCACAGACCATGGGAAGGACCCACGCTGGAACAAGGGAAAAGTGTGAGGAGGAAGGAGCAGTAGAGAGGAGCTGCCATGGACTGACAACAACCCCGATTCCCCATCCTCCCTGTGCTGCTTGGTGTGGGGGATGTAGGAGAGTTGGGAATGAAGAAGTGAAGTTGAGCCTGGGAAGAATGGAAGGTGGGGGGAAAGTGTTTTTAATTTTGTCTTTGTTTCTCACCATCCTATTCTATTGTTAATCAGCAATAAACTAAATTACCTTTCCCCAAGTCAAGTCAGTTTTGCCAGTAACCGTAACTGCTAAGTGATCTTACTGTCTTTATCTTGACCCACAAGCTTTTCCACCTTATTTCCTCCCTCCATCGTTCCCCTTGAGGAGAGGGAGTGAGAGAGTAGGTGGGTGGCATCTGGGAGCTGGCCAAGGTCAACCCACCACAATGTTATATAGGAATCTGGAGGAACTAATCATGACCTGTAAAAATATCCTAATCCCAGTTCAGGTATAACTCAAACATGAGCTACTCTTACCAATGATTTCTGTTTTTCCACCAAAAGGACAGCCCAGCTGATCCTTGATGACCCTCTGCTGTTCTCTGTACCAACATTAGCATTCACATACCTCCCTGAAGACATAAAGGGTGGGACTGATCATCCTGAAAACTAATCCCACGGAATAAGAGCAGGTTTCAACCACTGCAATTTATTGATCCATCTTTGGTATGTAAATCCATGAGTGTGAATCAGTTCTTCTAGAGTAAAATCCTTAAAATATCCAAAGCATAATTAAATTCACAACATTGTCCACAGATAGACCTTACAGACTGTTATGGAGAGAAGAAAACTTACCTTCTGTTTAAAAGCTGTTTGATATATAGGATTTGGATATACATTACGTCTTTCAATAACTTTCTATAGACATACATAAAATGTTAATTGCTGTAATAACTAGTAGACAGAGATGATATGCAGCACACAAAAAAGAATTTTATAGGAAAAATAGTCACTTCTGCTAAATGCAATAGCGTATATCCTAACATGTACAGTTGTTTTCAAAGGCAACTCTACTTACATTAGCTCTGGAATTTACTGTTTTTGGAAAGGCAGACAGAGCAAAAGTAGTCATCAGCAAAGTTAATAAGTTTTGTTTTGTATCAAAATCTGTTTGAATTCCACATGCAGATCTTCTCTGCGTCCATGACTTTATCCAGAACTAAACACTAACATACATTTCAGAGGAGATAGGATGAAGACTGGGATAAATTAAATGCTACAGTATGCTACTATAGGAAATTGTAGGAGTTCCATAATGCTAGAGGAGAGATTCAGATCCATATGGAGGAGACATTGCTTATGATTCGGAAGCCCTAAAGTACTTGAGAGTTATTGTAGCTAAATTAGGGAACAAGGGTCAAAACACAATCTTTCACAATGAATAGTCCAATTGCATTTCTCTCCATTATATCTTGACATAAATAGTGTATTTTATTAATTTTATTAGTAGTATAACATCAAGCCTGGAGCTGCATTGTACAACTATATTAAAATAATTACCTTTTGATGCAAATCCTTAGTCTTGATATCATTGCTGTAATGTCATCCATTTCAAGGACAGGATACTTTTACAGAGAAATCTGCATCATGCTGGGAACTGGTTTCATTTAAATACAGCATAAAATTAAGCATCTAGAAACAAGGGGCACATACCATGCTTTGAGATGCGTAAGCATCCTCCAAACACCCCTACTCTAAAAGCAACTTAAGGATCCTGATCCATAAGCATTTCATGATGAACTTATACAATGTGCTTTAGCAAGAGAGCTAGCATGATTCTTTATTTTGCAGATGGAAGAGGTAGGAAAAGTTTTGTCCAGGTAGGTATGAATACGATTGATAAAATACCTCACCTAGTCCCAAAGTTTTGTAGAGGGTGTTGGAAAGAGACATACACTTTTTTAAAAGGTTGTAGATAATGCTTTACAGTAAGGACCTTAAAAAACCCAAACTATTTAGACTATCAAAAAGGAAACTGATAGGTGACTAAAGCAGGTACAAGTATTTCTCCAGGTAAAAAAGGTTAAGTACTAGTGGACACTTCCCTCTAGCGGAGAAGGAAAAAAACCCCATGGCACCCAATGGAGTTCAATATAGTAAAAATCAGAATGGAAAAAAAAGGCCAACATTTAACACCATTGAAGCAATCCAGGTTCTGTAAATAAGGCATGAGAAAAGAAAGTCTCTTGAAATTATATTTCAAAGAGTCTAAAAAACAGAAGCTCAAAGTTCTGTAAACTTATTAACATCTAAAAATACGGTATATACATAGTGAATGACAGAATAATACGAAAGGTTTTACCTGCACCCAGTAGGCATGATCTCCACAATATACTTCTGTATGAATAAATAATGAAATCTTCCTAAATTCAGAATAATAAAGCCTTTGCATTAGGGCAGCTAACTAAGCCCATGGGCAAGAGTTCTCATTTTTTTCTTCCCATTGGTAATGAAATATTTTATGTGTAAAACAACAGGTTATAAGAAAATATGCCTTTATCTTTCTCTTCACTCTTTCCCTTATAGCTGCCGATAGAGATAGAGGAACAGTCTTTTTACTGCTTTCCCTCTCATATTTTTACTCAATAACAATTGTCCAGGAATGTTATCAGCTAATATACTGCCCCAATGGAAGTTCAAATTTATGGTAAAGCACAGACCTTTTCCTCTCACTGTAAGAAGAACCTCTATCATGAATCTGCTTCTTATGAGTCTCCACATGTATTCTGTACTAAAAATCTAAAGACATCTTTAAAGAAAACAGCAGGAAGCATTGCAGAACACATCATCATCGAAATTTACATCTTAAGCAAGGCATGACAGAAGCAGTCCTTGTCCCATCTTCCAGCTCTGGCAGGGCTTCCTCAGAGGTTCCTGATGCCAAAAAAAAAGCTCTGGCTTTATATCTAATACTTTCTGTGCTGATCTGATTCCTGATTTTCAGACCAGTAATGCTGTTAAAGATCATGGGCATGTGCTATTACTGGCAATAAGAAACGGTTAAATGAAATGTGCATAAACACTAATAGAAGTTATTTGTCTGCAGGACAGCTAGTTGCTACCAGGCTCTATTTCTGTTAGCTCAGTGGTTTTAGGAGTTGCAGCAGACTCTAAACAGTCCCTCTGATCCCTTGATTGTTTTCGTGGTTATTTGCTTGCTGTGCCTCTCAGAAATCTCTCTCCTCTCTGTACTATCTCACCCCCTCTCTCTATCATCTGCCTTCCCCCTGTGCAATCTGGAAGTTATTTTTCCCCTGATGAGTTCAGTTCCACCCAGGTGAGAACAATTTCTCTCCTACTCATAGGATTCTCCATGACCAAATCAGCGTTATTTTTTAAAAGGAACATAATAAACAAATAAAATCTATAGTGCATGGCATAATGTGTCAACTGATGCTTCTTTTACAACATCCAAATAGTTAGAAAAAGGTAGTCTCATTAGTAACATCCTGTTCCTGGGGAGTTTCAGGCAAAGCGCTAATTTCAATGCAGGTGGTAATTTCAATTACAATGAGTGACAGAAAATTCCAACTAAAATTTCCTTAGAACATTTATACCTAAAGAGAAAGACGTTCTAATAAAAATATCTGTACTTACCCTTCATATACTATACTCTCTGTTCCCTCCCTTTGCCTCTCCTTATCTATTATTGAAATATTACAGTTACTAGTGGTACTTATGTTCATCAGAGAAGAAAATATTTGTCAGGATGAAGAGGCAGAGGTGGGTGTATAATGAAACCTGTAAAGATTAACATACGTGTAGCCAGCCTGCAAATAAAGTAAAATTTGGAAATTTCCCTTGGGTTTTGTCCATTTTTTTTTCTACTGAAATGTTTCAAAGCAATCACTAGCTGTACCTGAAATAATATGTATTAACAGCAACAATAACAATGACAAAAAGGAAATTACTCCAGGTCTGTTTGGAAGCTTTACAGCTACACAGCAACTGGAACATTTTAAGAACATTTTGAAGAAAGGGTTAAAGTACACTTAGTTTCTTTCAACTCAATAAAACTTCTTCCAAACCTCTCACATTGTGTTTTATAATGTTTAGTCAGCACTGCCTAGAGCTTTACTGACTGAAACAATATGCTTTGTTTAAAAATAAATAAATAAATAGATAAATAGATAAAAATGAAAACAAGTACCACATACTACACAAGTCACTTTCTATGGTTCAGAAATAGTACAGTTCATAAGCAGATTACTGCTCGTGTATTCAGACCATTTCCAGCTTACTAAATACAAAGTCTTATGACAATAGAAACAGGTTGTAATAATACAGATTACCAATGTAAATGGTAAATTCAACTCATTAGCAAAGGTTCTTAATATTTGCTTAGATATTTGCTTAGTATTTGCTTTGCTTAATATTTGCTTGGATGCCATATCAAGGTTCATTATCCTGCTGAGAAGAGAAACCATATTTCCCTAAAACCAAGTGTGGAATTTTCCAACGCTCCTAGTCTAACGTTAAAAGGACTTGCACTATGTTTATGTAAAAAATCATGATCTATAATGAAGTCAGAAAGGTCAGATTT
This sequence comes from Fregata magnificens, assembly GCA_013389945.1. Taxonomy (NCBI): domain Eukaryota; kingdom Metazoa; phylum Chordata; class Aves; order Suliformes; family Fregatidae; genus Fregata; species Fregata magnificens. The sequence continues at coordinate 116,489 of WAAD01030035.1, forward strand.
TACTGTTAACTATTTGGTAGATACGTTAGTTTGGTTAGTCATTAAATTGGCTGACAAAGAGTGAGTAACAGGTAACATAACTGTTTTTTCATGTTTCCTTTCTATTGCTCAATAAACTCTTCCTTGTGTTACCTAGCTGCATAATTGGTGTTAGCCACAGGGTATGTATCAAAAAGGATTTTCAGATTTACTCATCCATAAATGTCAGGATATTAATAATTTTACAGACAACACCACGTATTGTAAGTTGCCTGTGATGAACACAATATATGCAAACGAAAGATCAGCACACATTGTGTGCCTGTACGCAGATACGCAGGCATGGGTGCATAAACGGAGTATTCTCTGAATATCAGACAGAATTCTTTTACGATCTTATATTTTTAAATAAGAAATTATATTACTCATGTTGAGGACAGAGAATACAATTTCAAGACCTCAAGGTCTCCATTAAAGAAAAATATATCTGTATAATAATTTTTGGCATGATGAAACATTTTTTAAACTTTTCTGAAAAACTGAAATATAACAGCGTTAAATTACCTATAAATTGCAAGGCTGTAATTTTCTGTGCTCATATCTTTTATTCTTCTCTGGCTCTGACAGAGTAATCTCCTGATAATATTTTAATAGATAGATTTCCAAGCCAGATCTTAGCAAAAAGTCAAAATCTACATTGTTGTTCAGTCACATTATATTTTAAACCCCTGGAGCCTTTAATTAACTATTTAGTTTTCCTGGCTATCTCTGTTCTACTTTTGTTTGCATTTCCATTATTTCAGAAAAAACAGAGTTGGTGCAGGTACACTTTTCATATTACACCAATATATATACAATATATACAAATATATACACTTTCATATTATACCCATTGTACAAGAAAACCTCTTAAAGTTCAAATAAAGTTCAGTGGTGACTGAATATGTGGACTGTAAATGAGGGCACATCAATTCTGAGGTCATAGAATCATAGAATCACTAAGGTTGGAAAAG
>WAAD01030038.1:25248-111502 GCA_013389945.1 Fregata magnificens
GGGGCCCGGCTGGGCGGGAAACGGGGGTGTGTGGGGTGTCCTCCTCCGCCGCCTCCGTCAGGAGGCCTGGCTGCGCCGCCCGGGCCGGCTGCGGGCGGTGCCCCCTCCTCCCTCCCTCCCTCTCTCCCGCCGCCGGGGTCTCACTGGGAGTGTTCGTGTGGTGATGGGGGGGTGTGTGTGTGTTGCCTCCACACGGGAAGAGATGGGCAGGTGGGTGGACATGGACACGAATTTTAGGGACAATAAAGAAATAGGAAAGCCTGCTTTTAAGATACTCATGAAGAACAGGTGTTCTTGTAATGATGGGAGACTTGTCTGTGTCTGAGAGGCTCGGAGTTGTTGGGTTTTCTAACCACACTACAATACAAATGATTTTAGGGATAATCGCCTTCTGGTTTTTGACTGGTTAGGTTGCTGCCGATGATATGTACTGCGCTGGCTTAGGTCTTGGCTGTGGTAGCGGTGCAGCTGCACGGAGGGCAAGTATTTCTCTTAATATTTCAGGTCACAGCACCACTGAGTTAAAACCTGACTTGCTACCGTTAGCCACAGTCCTGGTGGGCTCCTCCTGAGTTACTGTAGAAACACCACCCTCAACACTTACTGAAGATTGCTGGGTTGATTTTGCTGTGTCTTTTGCCAGGTTGGAGGAAAATAATCACGTGAGCTTTTAAAAGATGTCAGGATGGCACATAGCACTTTATAAGCTCTCAGGAACAAAATCCTAGGCTTGAACTTTTCAGAAAGATTGGGCTTAATGGGGAATCTGATTTCTCTCTTCCTTTTGTCGCTTAGTGATGTTCATTTGTGTTTGCTGTTCCTCGCTTTCTTTCGAGGCTCTGTCCCTCAGGAAGGGTCGTCTCGGGCAAGGCCCAGGCTGACGTGACGCAGAGTCGTTCAGTGCTTCGAGGTGGCCTTGGGAGAACTGGGAACTGACCTGGTTTCTTCAGAGTAATGGTATGCCTTTACCTAGCAGAATCTGTCCTTTTATTAGTTAGATCCAAAGGCACTGATAGTGCTCAGTACATAAATGAATTATCATCAGTTTATGTTCTATAGCATTTTACAAATTAATAGAAACATTGTGGGTTGGCTTCTCATGTCTGTTCCTGCTGCACAAATATGAAATGGATAATTATATAATATTTAATTAATTAGATATCCTCCTGACCCAAAAGTCAGCAGAGCTGTTGCTTTGTTCCTCAAACAAGAACAACTCTGTCTCCTCCAAATACTTACAAGAGGTATCATTTGTTTAATGTACCTCTTCTTCTGGTAGTGGGCTCAGTCTTTGGGCTGAGGTAGTTGGTGAGCAACTGGTTACAGTGTGGGGACAGCTGAGCTCCCACCACCTCGACCTCGCGCTGTTGGTTTCGGGGTATACAGGGCGCTTGGATCAGCTGTGTGGACAGGCTCTCCCAGCCTGGGATTGTAGCACGGGTGAGAAGAGCAGCAAGTGAGATTTCATTTCATAGGTTGTAGCTCTGAGATCAGACCTGGGCACACAGAATGTCGATGTTCTTTCTAGTGAAGGGGAACTCGAGGAATTTTTTTCTAGAATTTTAACTTAGTCACATTATGTTCTTTTTGCTCTTATTGTGAGGAAATTGAACTAAGCAAGCAGCAAACAGGACATTAAAGAGTTATTTATGATGCTGTAAGTTAACTCCTCATAAGCCTAACTAATACGAGTGATGGGATTCACCATGAAGTATGATCAGCGCGTTCATCGCTGCAGTGGTGAGGTGTTGATGCAGTGATTTTAAGTGTAAGAAGGCGGCCTGGAGACATATGCATCGTCTTACAGTTCAGCTGCTGAAGCTTTGGTGTGGATCATCATTTCGCAACCTGCTTTCAGCTGAGCTTTGCTTGAGAAAGTTGGAAACTTTGTGCTTTGTTGGTTGCTGTTCCTTGTGGTTCCCTCCATGTGTTGCTGTCCTGCAGCAGCCTCGCACTGGTGCCGCAGTGAGTCCCAAGCTAATAAACCCTGTTAAACTCATCTGACTTGGTCGAGAGCCACTGGAGTGTCTTGCACTGCCTGTTGTTTTGTGTGCCGGTCCAGATCTGGCAAACGTCTTTTTTTCCTCCCTGCTCTGTATCTCAGCCTTAGTTGTCTCATCCTTTAGAGCTGAGATACTTGCTCTGGGGTGTTCTGCTTTCAAGGCTGCCTGTGTGCTTTGTGTTCATTAAGTTAGTTGGTGGCTTGCGATATCTAATCTTGGTAAGCACATCTAACATCTAATTCCTCATCTGTCTGAAAATTACTAAATGTTTTGATTGAGAAATAATAACCTGAAGTAAAAAAGACCTGAGGGAAGCCTAATATTAAAATGAATAAGCTGGCATTCCTTGGACTTGGTGTACTTGTATTAAATTCCACTCAGATATGAACTCTGATTTTTATTGAAGTGGGCAAATCTGGATTGTTCTGTTTAGCTTTGTATCCAACAGATACCTCAGCAGACGCCAACCCTGTCTGTACTTGCACAGAGCAGTGGCACTGTCGGCAGAACTGGAGGTTCTTGTTGATTGTGGAGCTTCGGGAGGAGCAGGGGCATTCTGGTAGCTCAGGTAGCATCGACTGCTGTCCTTTTATCAGAGCTGTTCCTCAGAGAAGGGAATAATAGCCAGAGGGTCTCTCTTCATCTGTGATTCTGGGCTGCCAGAAGAGGTGGTGGTGATGACTTGAGGTGATCAGGGACACGTGTTACAGCAGTCCGCTCTGATTTTTATTGTTAAATAATTCATTGTTCCTGCTGGCTGAAGGACCAGAAGTGAGGGAAATTTGGTCTCCTGTAACTGGCTTCAGCCCAATTTGAAATGACTACAGCTTGGACACAGTTCAGGTCAGTGCTAAAGAGAACAAAATACTGTGGATCATTTGAATACACTTCTAATGGTATTAAATATGGTATCCTCATGGTATTAAGTACGTTCTGTACATTTTTAAATTAGAAACCTCCCAAGAGAATATATTTAAAAGAGTGGATATACATGTGACTGTTCAGAGTAGTTTTTAAATACTGGAAATATATTGGTTTTCATTTGAAAGTTCATGTCATTGTATCTGGGTTTTGTTTTTCCTGGCTTAGGATGTGTAGAGAAACCGATAGTGTTATGGGGATGCCCAAGTTTTCTACCACAGGTCTGTGGCATCAGGGCCTAACCACATTTCATATCGGCAACCCTGTTTGTTGCGGATCAGTGTGCTGGCTGTATTGCACCCAAAGGCGACTTCACTCCACTAAAGGTCTGTTGGTCGTTTGAACAAGCTCTTAATTAAACAATCTATACCTATGTATTTGTATCACTTCATGTACGTGGGTATCGCAGTGACATAATGTGGCACTAATGCTTATTAGTGCAGTAATAAGATCCCAGGCACAGTAACTGAATCCTGAGTGAATTATTCCCCTTAAAGAAGATTCTGGGAAGAGGACATGAGTCTGGTATAGCAATCCAGAGAAGGATACTCTCGTTCTCTTGGCTTTTGAGATCCTTGTTAATATGAAAATACAGGCAAGACTGGTAGATGCTTCTTTAAAAAAAAAAAAGTGAATAAACTGCCAACAACAATCCAGATTCTTGCTGGTTAGCTTCCCATGTCTTTCTAGATGGCATGAAGGTGTGGGTCTTGAATTTTTATGGTGCTGTTAGGAGTTAGCATGCCAGACGTGCAGTCTGGGAAGATATGTACCTAGTGCAGCTCAGCGTCTCTCAGGTGCAGGTAAAACTCCATTTTGTGGCAAGGATGATCCCTTTGTACTGTGTTTTCTCAGGGCATCATAGCAGAGTGAGCTCTGTCTCCTGTAACATGTGGCCATGAGTTGCTCAGGGAGGAAGGAGCCTGGAGGAGTTGTTCTGACAATAAGCCGTGGTGGTCGGGGTCTCTCGCCTCAGGCCTTGACTCAGCTGCCCTTGTGAGCTGGTTGCCCTAGGAAATTACCTCCTGCACCTGTATGCTTGACTGTAAAATTGCATATAACTGTGGAAGGCTTTCTTGAGTACTGCCACACTGGTGTGTATGAAAAACCTGCTATTAGAAAATAATCAGAACTGTTAGATTTTTTTTTTTAATTATTATTTTTTGTGTGTTACGTCTCTTGTTTTATTTTGACATAGCATTGCTTAAATTCTTGCTAATAATACACTTGCCTCACATCTGGCTGTGTTGAAAGCAAATCCTGAAAAATGCCTGCTTTGTGGAAAATATTGATTGCAATTGTATGTTCTTTTCTAAATGCATGAAACACAGTTACTTCTATAAAGAGCTTGTATTTGTGCTTATGCACCTGTCCCCATGAGAAAACATTCAAATACATAATCAGACTTCAAAATGGCTTGCAAAATAAATTGGACAACGTTTTAAATCTGTTTCCTTCCTGTTTTGATTCAAGTGGGGGTTATTCTCCAGGGACACTGCCTCTGAGGAGATTTTGTTTGGGGTATTATTATTCGCAAAGGTAGGTAACATTATATGCTCTAGGAGAGGATGGGGAGTGCTTCAGCTGAAGAACTGTGATGCAGTTGCAGGGGTATAGGCAGCATTCCTTCTTTGACAAAATAAAAGCTAAAGGGCCACTGCGCTTGTGGACCCTAGAGCCAGGCTTTTTAAAAATATTTTTAGAGGTTTGAAGACACAAGCGAGGTACCAAACCAAACATTTTCGAGCATGTAGGACACGTTACATCAAGTCTGGCCCCAGAGCCTTGCTGATAATGGCTGTAGCACTGATTTACTATGCTTAGGTCACTGTGAAATGGGTCCCGTTCAGTGCAGACGGGCAATTAAGGAGGAAGTCTTGTGAGTGTGGTGGTGCGGCTGTGGATGCACTGGGGCCCCATGCTGGAAGCACTGCGGCAGTGAGAGCACTGTAAGCTGTGTCAGGGTTTGTAAAATGAAGCGCTGTGGCTTGCCTTTGCTCTAAGTAATGATGCCAGCATTTCCCGAGGGACCCATCTGCAGTAGTCTGTAACATTTATTGCACGTTACTTTCTTGAAGTGTTCTTTTGGTTCCCGTGCACGTGGAAAACAAGTGTGTACCATCTGGCCTGGTTAAGTCCTTCCATGGTGCTGCTCAGCTGTAGAGATGACTCTTATGTAAATAGGAGTAGTCATAATTATCAGGGGAGGTTATCTAAAAACATCAAGCGGTTTTATTTTGAAAAGCAGCCTCTTATGTGCCTCATATAGGCTGACGTCATGATTGGTGGGGTTAAGTAGTCATTAAGGAGACCTTGTGTTCACTTTCCATTTGTATGATCTATTGCTGATTGCTCTGATTGTGCAGTGAGAAAGTTTGATCAATTATTCAGCAAGGGCTTGAGTTTAATCTGTCTCGGGGCTGGGAAGACACTAACACTACAAACTGGTGCTTTTAGTTGCTATTTAGGCATTCAGACTTTGCACTGACTGTTCTTCATGTGGTTTTGGGAGATGAATTCCCACTCAGAGGAGGATATAGTTATCAACCATTTATCTGGTATGTATGTACTCAACCTATTACAGTGTCTGTAAACAGATCCAGTTAGGCGTGTTTTAGTCAGTCATGGATACTATGTTAGCTGTGCTATCCGGAATGGACTTCTTGGATATCTTCCTTTTTATGTGTAAGATAGACTGGTTTTGTGTTGAAGGGTTAAATGAGTGGGTAAACAGTCAGTTAAAATTGCCAACAGCAATGTTATCCATCAGCAGTGTGACCAGCTGCAGGACTCGGTTAAAGTAATGAAAAGTGACCTTTGTGGCAGCCTTCTCAGTGGGTATGAGGAAGACAAGATGCCATTTGTGAAGTCCTGAGAAGAGCAACTCACATGAATCAAAATGGAAAAGACTAGCAAGGGAGTTGAAAGAGTATGGGTAGATTGCAAAGTGCATAGCCGTACAGACATTGTACAGAAACTAGGATGCTTCCTCTGTGTGAAACCCCAGAGCAAGTTCTGAAACAAGATGTCCTGATTTTAGGCCAAACAAAATTAGGAGCTGTGCTCTTAGCCACGTTGAAGTTTCAGCTGATTCACAAGATGTACAGCAAGAGCACTGGAAAGGCATGCCAAGATTTAGTGTGGATGGAAGGGTAACCCTGGAGTGGAGGCAGAGCTGTGGGTCATGAACAAACAATAGAGGCTGAGACTGGAAGTAAGGTGGAAGGGAGAAAAAGAAAGAATAGGTCTCCTGGGAAGCTCAGGGAGATGGGGAGGGCATAGAGGAGGATGGGAAGATCACGCAAAGGAACAGTTGGAGGTGTGAAAGGAGGGTTGCGTAAGCCAAGAGAGGATATGATTTCAAGAACAAAGTGTATGGTTGCATCAGAAGCAACTGACAGGTGGATGAGTATGTATACAGAGTGTTGGCCGAGGAAGGGTATCACTCTCCATATACAAACACAAACTCACACTTATTCCTTCTTCTGCTTATGGGATCCCAGCTGCATTGTGTGCATGCGTGGAACAGCTGGATGGCATCTTTTCATTAACACAGTCGTGATTTCTGGCTTGGAATAAGTTGTACGATGCTCCCTAGTGAAACCACCTAGTGAGAGGAGTGCAGGGGGTCCGAGTGGCACTGGGGAAGGGCAAAGATGGAATGGGGCTGGTTTATTTTCTTTCTTAGGGTACCTGTCACCATTCTGACCCATCCATTTCTCAAGTACCTTTCATGTCTGTCTGGGCCCTACGCAGGAGACATGGCTGGGACTTGTGTTGGGCATCAGTCCTTGCTCTGCTGCTGACTTCTGCAGAGACCGTGGCATTTTGCTTCCCCTCCCTGCACCTGTTTCCCTTTGCTGTTTCTGTAGTGCTCTGCAATGAAATGTGTTATATAGAAGCTAGGTATTATTATTACCTGTATTATTATTATTATTATTATTATTGAGCTTTTGTGACTCAAATGTACAAGATACTGTGTGCCTCCAAGGAGCGGGGATCAGCCTTAATTAGCCTTCATTGGCTTTGATAGGGTTTGAAAGCATCTGGGAACTTGCAGATAGTGCTTATTCCTACAGCTGGCAGACATGTTTTCAGATGGCTGTTATTTTAAAAAATACAGTTTTGCCAATACCAAAACTACTTATTTTGGTCAAAAAAAAAAAGAGTTTTGAAACACTTGAGCACTTCTTATCAAAATGTGGGAAATCAGAACATGGTTTACATCTCAGAAGTGTCTAGAGAGCGTATTTGGTAATGTATACAAATTTTAAAAAAATCCCCCAGACGTCTCCCATTACATTGTGCTGAGAACCAAGTGCTTGCACAGTTGAAACAAAAATCTTCGGTGACTGAACCAAAACCCAGTCATTTTTACACAGATCTACTCAGCCCTTTGTGGTATCTCACTGTGATTGAAAGAAAAGAGCTTTCTAAAATAATTTATTGCTCTTTGGTGTGGTACTTTCTCTTTTCCTAAGCATTAGTTCTTCAAGTGGCAGGGGCATTCTGCAGATAGAGGGCATCTGCACACTGCTGATTCCTGCTGGTATTGTGAATTTGGTCAGAAGATAAGCATTTGAGCCACTTTTAAAAAATGTAATTATCGGGATCTTGCAGTAGTTGTCTGCAGCAGGCAATTTGTAATAGAGTTTTCTCTTCTTCAGTATTTAATTTTGCTCTGAGAGAGACAAGGAAGTGAGGCTTGCAGCAAAGAGTAAATCTCAGGAGCAGCTAATCGAGGCCACAAGACCTGCCAACAGACCTGGGAGGAGGTGGCAGCTCCTTGGCCTGTTACACAAAGGTCTGTGGATGCCTTGCGGGCGCTCCCTTTCTGCAGCGTTTGCCTGGTTTGCTCATTGCAGGCTGTTCCAATAGTTTCTGCTGTTTAAACTGGTAACGGGAATTATTAATTAACTAATTAACACACAGCCCTGGTTCATAGACGCATGCGTGCCTCAGGTATTTGTGCGCTGGCCAGATGTACATGGCTCACCTGGGAAGTACAGAGGGGGCCAGTGGCCTGCTGTGCTCTGCACTGTCACACGGCTGGCTGAAAGGGGTTGCAGCATCCAAAGGGATTTTGCAGTGTTTGCTCTCCACCTCTGTGTTTTGTGATTTCAGGTGGGTTTGCAGTTCCTGATGCAAAGATCTCTGGAGCTTTGCAGGGTCTGTGTTTTGCTAAGATATGGTGACCCTTCCTTTTTAATGGACTATTTAAGAATCAAAAGCATGATTAAGATACCTCATTGTCTGTGGTGTCTGTGTGTTGGCTGCAGATGCAATATACCTGCTTCCTTAAACCTGTATCTCAAAGACTTTAGAGATGCTTTAGTGGTTTTAGACCAGGTGCTGTGGTGACTGCAGCCAGTTGTCACTGAAGTCACTTGGTCAGTGTTGTGTTTACCCTCACTTGAGAGCTAACAGTGAACTACACGCAGCCTCTCTTAGCTGTCAGTATAAATTGCTGCTTGTTCATGGGATGTTTAGATGAGGTGTGCTTTGCAGTGCAGAAGGAGGTTAGGCACTGATGTTGCTGGCCTGATGGATGGAGGGGAAAGGGTTTTTTCACAGTGCATTAACAAACTATTAGTAACTAAGAGCCAGGACAGTCATTGGTAGAAGACTCTGGCTAGTCATGCTCAAGAAACACAGGTTTTAATAAAGCTAAGTGCAGGTAGAGAGTTCCCCTTCGGGAAAAGCATTATAATGTGGTTTCTGAAGTTCTGAGGTTATAAATTGGAGAAAAGCATGGGAAGAAGAGTCGGGGAGAGAGGACAGACACTGAGCTGAAGAGAGGCCTTTGGAGAAGACAGATACTTGCTTCTGCCAGCAAAGATCTCCTTCAGTGAAATTAGGGTGAGGGTCCTGCCTGTAGGCTGGAGTAAAATATGTGTGGTTATAAATGTGGTTTTCCATTATATTTTCACATGCGCCTCCAAACCAAGTGTTGTTTAATGTTTGAGTTGTAGTAAATAAATGGCACAACTCACTTGGCCCAGTTTCTGAGAATTACTTCAGAGGACTCAGTCATGAGACTTTCCATCCCCAAGGACAGGGCAAGCCTTAAAATTGGAGAGTGGGGTTCTCTGGCATCATGAAGCATCCCAGGAAAGTTAAAAAATACCCACACAGTAGGAAAGGCACTGCTCGAGTCGATTTGGGGGATGTTAGTGCAGGACTTCTGTTTGAAGGAGGCTTGTCTTTTGATGACAAGTGCTAGTTGGAATATTTTTGACACTTATTAGAACTGTGGGTAGAGTATCTCGATGTCAGGAGTTTCCAGTGAATTTCTGAGAAGATGTAGTCATTTTCCTGTACTGAGGCTGATTTGTTTTTTTTTTCTTGTTTTGGTTTGGTTTTGGTTGGAGTTCTTTTGGTACTCTTTTGTACTGGACAAAATGAGCCTAAAACTTTTTATCAGACAATGGCAGAGGGGGGTGAAACGCTGCCTGTTCTAGAGTGCGTATTTCTTCTCTCTTGTTTCCTAGTGACTCTTTGGAACCAACATTTTCTATCAATAATTTTTGTTGAAAATACTTAAGGAGCTTTACTGTTTGAAGCCCGTTTTGCATAACATGCTATGGTTACCCTTTGTGCTTAAAAACTTTGAGTCAACCCTGCAGAACAACGCAATCACCATAAAAATCATGCACAAAATATTTGATATGTGGGAGATTTCTGTCCTCTTTCTTGTTTTGCAGCAGCTGAAATCCTCTGAGTTTCTTTCCAGAGGAGGAGATGAAAGGAAAGAAGGCATCTTTTTCATTGCCACAAGGACTAGAAAGTTATTTGTTATAACAGCTGAGATTCTCACCTCATCATTTGCTTCAGGATCCACACATTTAGGTAAAATACCTATTATTGTTCAATGAAGGCTTAGATTTTAGTTGGTGAAGTTGTGATAGTTGCATATAAGTAGTCCTTTGAAAAAATGTGCATGCTCCATGAAGCATGGATATAGTTACAAGTTACTTTATTTTTCAGTTGCAAAAATGACTTTAGAAGTTCTGTACCTTTGACCCTGCAATTATATTCATCAGTCCTCGTGTGGGTCATACAGCTGTGCGGGGAGCCCTGCTGAGAAATGAGTCCAGGCAGTTCTGTTACTGTACTTCAAAGTACATGCTTGTTAAGGTTTTACTGAAGCTGTAATAGATGAGATGTACAAAAGCTCACAGCATTTTGTAGCAGTGCTTTGGTTTTTGTTCTGCAGTTTGAATTACTTGATTTGTTACCTGCATTTCAGGATAAAATTAATAAGTGTTCCCCCCCTTAACTTGGATTTTATATGGTTGTATATGGTGTATCATAGGCTTTTCAATGGAAGCAGAGTGCATTTCATGATGCTGAAGTCAGAAGCAGCCTGTAAACAAATTAAGGTGTATTCATATTGCCATAATTTACGTTGGGAAGTTCTGCCATGTTTTTTAAGGCAGTCCACGGTGAGGGATCTGACAGCCTGCAGGCTTTTCCGTCTGTGCCATTCATGACGCTGTGTATCAAGGGTGGTCAACCTGCGTGGCTCCAAGAGCCGCATGCCAATGTTTTCATGCAACTGAGAACCATATGATATGCACCTAATGTCATGGAGAGCCATAGTAAGGGACACTTCATGGGTGGGAAAATACAGTGATCCCACCGCTCAGTTAGAGAGTCTTGACTCTTTGTAACTGATGATCCTCTCATTTTAGCCCAAATACTGGCAACCTCCCACCTTTCTGATTACCCAGGAACCCTATGGCTGGGCACATGATCTGGTCTGTCCAAAACGACAAAATGCTCCAAAATGACCAAAGAGTTGTAATTTAGTGTAAAGACAAATGGAAAGTGCTACGCTGAAGGAGGAGTCCTCAAACTGATGGTTGTACTGGCTACGCTGATACAACTCAACATGTCCTGGTTCGATGCTGCTCATGGATTTCCTCTTTATCACTGGGGCATGCTGTAGTGTGTGCTGTGATGGTCAGGAGAGGCAGAGGAGGCAGGAGATGTGCTGTTCCCTGCCACTCTGAAAATTGGTTTAGGTGTGTGTGAATGATATCTTTCAGGCCCTGTGAGGAGGTCAAGGTGACTGTCGCCATGTGCTCCAAAACCATGACCCAGGCCTCCAAGCCTGTAAGCTAATGTTGAAAAATCAGTAGTTTCAAGTCTCAAAAAGAGCATGTCCTGACTGACTCTTTGACCTTTAGTCTGCCTGCCTCTGGTTTTCAGATATTTCTTCTGCAAACGTGAGCTAGAAACAAAAATGTAAAAGAAAGCGGAGTTTCTCTTTTGTGATGGCATGGTTCCAAGTGTTACAGAGTTAAGAGAAACACCGAATAACTTAAATCTGATAGCAACTCTGGCAACAGAGCTGCAGGTCTCCCTTTTAGGGGAAAAGGAGTGGATTAAAGGTTTCCCAATAGGCAGTCTCTGGGCGGGGGGAGGACTGATTCTTGCAAGCACATTTGTTTTCAGTGCTTCCTCAGCAAGAACTGTGCAGGACACGTAGTCACGTATTTGCCCTGCTGAAGGCACAAGGACAGACCTCCAGAGCTATTCTTCTTCTCCCTATTTGCTTTCCTGTTGCTTTCTTGCTTCTTCCCCATTCAGTTCTTTAGTCTCCTGAACTTTCCCTCTCTCCTGCCTGGCAGAGGGATACCGTCAGAGCTTCTGCTGTTGCCTTGGTTTGTGTTTAGTTCTCCCTCGAGACCAGGGAAAGGAGAGCCGTGTAGAGCTGGCCCCTTGGGAAGGAGAAGGAGCACTTGCTCATATGGTGTTGCTCAGCAGCCCTTGCCTGCTGGGAGTCACCGAGCACCATTTCGTGAATGTCCCTTGCTGAAACCAGTAGATGAGTCATAGGCAGTCTGGGACTTCTCGTATTCATTTGGAGCATTAAATACATGAGTAGATGGTTCCAGAGTTGGGGTAGTGGAAAATCAGGAGCTTTGCTTGGCATACTCGCTCACGAGTTGGAGACACTGGAGGCATGTTTCCTTCCTAGAGACTGCAGCAAGATCCATGACGAGCTCTTGTCAGACCATAAACAGAATAGTCACACAGATCCAGTGGTCAGTCAAGTGTCTCCATGGGAAACCCTACAGCCAGCAGCCTGAGTGTGAATCGCTTTAAGTCAGTCAGTATGAAACGCGGAGCAGCATAGTGTGGAGATGTGCCCCTTTCTGAGACTGGAAAGAAGACCCTTCAGGCTCCTGAACTGTTGCCCATGTTCTCAGCAGTTAGCATCAGCAACCACTGCAGCACGAGCAAGAAGTCAGGATTGCCTTGCGTCAGGTAACTCTCTAGTGCATGATGGAGTTACGCTCCTTTGGTGTTTCTCTTTGGTCCATTGAGCGTTTAAATGGAGCAGCTTCAGCAGGATGTACTGAGAGCTACTGTGCCCCAGGAGGGACTCCACAGGCTAGGGCAGTGTGGGTGCTGGGGTTCAGATCTTTCTAGGCAAACCCAGGACTTCCACTCAGGGCTGTCCTGTCTTGTAGCCTGATGGGAAGATGCTGCCCACTTGATCTTATAGAGTGCTTCATCTCTCTGGTAATAGATAAGCTCATCGGGAAATGTAGGCAGAAGTTTCTGTGTTATGGGAAGGATTAGGTATGAGGGAGTTCTGCTGATTTGGTTAGTGCTGTCAAGGCTTCTGTGAGCAGGTGGGTGCCTGGGGAACTGTAATGCAAAAAATGTCAGATTCCCTAGGATTAGGTGTCAACTGACTGATGATTTTGAGGACTGCAGTTTTGAATCTGGCACCTAAAAATAGCAGTTGCGTGGGACTTTGTCACTGATTTCCTTTGAGAATCAACCCTTTTCTGAGAACTTTTAACTTTGCGATTCTGTTGGCATTCAATTCTAGTATGTAAATACTTATTCACCAAATCTCCCTCTTTTGCGGTCTAACCCCTATGCCTCCCTGTAGCATATACTGTGTAGCTTCAGCTAATGGGACAGCAATAGGTTACATGATGCGTATCAGGGTGAGGAGTGTAAAGCCTAAACTACACATGGTTAGCAACATGTTTGTACTGTGATAATCACAAGGTAGCAGCTGTCTTGCCCTCTCTTTTTCTTTTTGAAACCTACTCCACTTGTTTTATAATTACTTGGGCTCATCATGAAGGTAAAAATAGCTTCTCTATTTAAAGAGAACAGATGGTTTTTCTAATGGTTTTTCCTTAACATTGAATGCATTGTGGTTGAGTCAGAAACTGCCAGCCCAGAAACATATGTTTTCATTACAGAAATACTTGATTAGGTTAATTGAGTGTGATTCAATGTGATGTACATTTGGCCAACTTAAAAGCTTTCCAACTTTGTCTTGGACACAGATAACAATATCTCAGTGTTTGCGGTTTGCTCAGTAGTTTCCAAAAACATTGCCTAAGGAGTAACAAAACATTGAGGGGACACTACTGAATTAGCGGAGGGAATATAATCTTTTGTAAACAAACAAACAAACAAACGCAACAAAAAAAACCCCAAACCAAACCCACAAAATCACCACCACCTTTTTTTTTTTTTTTTTTTTTTTTTTTTTTTTTAGAACGATACAAACAGGGAATGTATACTTAAGTCTTGTCCAGACATAAAACTTGCACTGGTTTAATTATGGTAATGTTCATACACAACACGTTAAGCAAGGTGCATTGCTTCCCAAAGAGCACACACCTGTATGTCATTGTGATGGGTCTGAGAACAGAGGTGAGATTCAGTGTGAGATAAAAGCAATGTGAAGGTGTGTGGTAGGCGTCTAAGCTCCCATCACAGTTAATGGAGATCTAGTTGGGACAGTCCATGAAGCTGGAGAGTGACTCAGCTCACTTTGAAGTAGACTCATAGTGAGTGCTCAGCTGAGTGGCTCTCTGAGCTCCCCGGGCTGTACTGAGTGACAATCCACTGACTGTGATGGGAGCTAGGATGCTCAGTGCACACCTGCCTACAGGAGACTGAGGTGCTGGAGCATGTCCAGAGAAGGGCAACGAAGCTGGTGAAGGGTCTAGAGAACAAGTCTTATTGAGGAGCAGCTGAGGGAACTGGGGTTGTTTAGCCTGGAGAAGAGGAGGCTGAGGGGAGACCTTATCGCTCTTTACAACTACCTGAAAGGAGGTTGTAGTGAAGCAGGTCTTGGACTCTTCTCCCAAGTAACAAGCGATAGGAAAAAAGGAAATGGCCTCAAGTTGCACCAAGGGAGGTTTAGATTGGATATCACGAAAAATTTCTTTACTGAAGGAGTGGTTAAACATTGGAACAGGCTGCCCAGAGAGGTGGTGGAGTCACCATCCCTGGAGGTGTTCAAAAAATATGTAGACGTGGCACTCCAGGGCCTGGTTTAGGAGGCATGGTGGTGTTGGGTTGATGGTTGGACTTGATGATCTTAGAGGTCTTTTCCAACCTTAATGATTCTATGATTTGGTGTCTTCATTTTGAACTGAGGCTCACCCTTGCTGTAACATCCACGTGCAGCTGTGTGCCTGTAGCTCCAAGGAACTGGTGCTGGAAAGACAAAATTCAGTGTGTCCAGATATCCCTGAGGACAGAGGGGTGGGAAGGAGGGTGCAGGTGAAGATGGATAAGCCAAAAGAACGTAACACTTTCAGAAGGATTGGGGAGCATTTAAAACACCAGGACATGTTTGTCCATTCACATTTTGTTCCTGACAGTGATGTCTTTGCCATCATTACTAAACAGCAAACTCCTTCCTGTTTCCATCTGAGAGGCTTCAGAGCGAGCTGAGTTCAAACCCAAACCAAGAGACAGCTAAAGGCAGTCATGGGGACCCACCCTGGAGGAGAGAGGCAGAAAGAGTAAATTGTAGAGTAAGTTTGCCTTTGGGAAGTCCCTGTGTCATGAGATGGAGCAGGCATTTTGTTACACTGAGCCTTGCTAAGCTAAAGACTTCAAGGTTGTGTTTGTGATATCCAGGATAGTGTGCCTTTTAGCAGATGAGTCATCTTTTCTGTCTTTAATAGAAAAGGTGGTAGAAGATCCCCTGGGCAGCCCTAGTTGTCATGCAAGGTGCTTCAGTTAGGCCATGGAGTGAGTTTAATGTGCTGTAATTTCCACGCAAGCTCAAGCCTCGCGGGACAGGGTACAGCAGAGATGATGTGGAGCTTGAGAAAACAGGCAAACTTCAGGGAACAATCCTAAAACCCCAGCCTCTTGACTCTTTTATGATGTTTGCTGGAGACTAAGGAATCATGATGTCTCCTGGAGACCTCAGTCCTCTTCCAGATGCTGGCATGTAGCCAGAGAAACTCTAAGAGCCATGTTCTGTGCCCCTATCCTCTGTACCTAGAAATGGCATGCACAAAATACAGCCCTTGATGTTCCCACTACCATCCAGCAGCTGGTCTGGGCAGTGTCCAGGACCATCTTCTAACGATGCTTCATTTCCCATGGCTGACCAAGACTTAATATAAACTCCAGGCTCTTTGAGAGGAGCCCTGACAGTCCTGGTTTTGTAATTTGCAGCATGTCTTTTAGCAACTGGGCAGTCTTTCTCTTTTTTTGCCTTTTTCCCCAGAGCTCCTTACTCCTGCTCCCTTTGTTCCATCTGGTTCATGAGGCTGAGACCTTCCTCTCCAGAGCTGAACTTACTATTCCTGCTGTGATGCTGAGAAGGTCAGCAGGTCAGCTGATAATGGACAGCAGGAGGCTGGCTCAGCCATGTCTCTGTGTTCTTTCAAGAGTACTTTGTGTGTCTGTACTTTCAGGCATGTATGTGTTACATATTAGAAATGAATCATCTCCCACAGCATTTGTGCAATTTGATGTGGACGGTGACAAATCAAACAAGATGGGTTCTGTCCTTATTTCATCCCCTTTTTGTTCCTTCTTTACAGTCCAAGTGATTTTTAGGGTGTAAGCCTTACTGGGAGCTTATCAGGGAATCCTGAAATCAGCTACAGCCTTTGAGCACTGTTCAAGTGCGAAGAATATATTTGTGCATTTCAAAACAGAAAGGCAGACATCACGTGTTGGGACAGTATATGGGCTGCTCAGATGTATAACTAGTAGGGGTGAAGCAAGAGGTCTGAAATGATGTGTAGAAGATGCTCTACCAATCCCAGTGCAGAAGGATGAAATGTATCTATACCACCTCCTGCTACAAGGGCGATGCAAATGCGTGCATATGGTTGTTAGGATGTGGTATCAGTGGAAGATACTTGATGTAGTTTTGGTATGCTAGGGTTAAGGTATGTTTTGTCATCTCCTTGACAGCTTATGAATGGAAAAAATTGATGGTGGTTAGCTGCATGCAGATGGATATGAATGTATAGTAGTGAGCTGTGTTGGGGAATCTTTCATTATGCATTTGAGAGAAAGGAACTGAAACTAATTTAAAATGAAAACAAAGCACTCATAGGAGCAATATCCATCTTTCTGTAGCACTGCACAGAGTTTGAACGCAGCAGGTCTGAATGCAGCAATTTTCCATCTTGGAAGGAGCCAGGTAGATTCTTCATCCTGTGATCTGAGTTACAGGAATAGTTGTGCTTTTGGGAAGGCAGCAAGTAAGAAAAAATACAATATGTGTTTTTACCTTTGTTAACATCTTTATTTCTGTAGGATATAGAGATACTGGTATTGAAAGTCCTTCCTAAAATGCAATGCCTTATTTTATAGGTATGCCTTTTGAAACAGAGGCGGGGGAGGCAGGGAGGAAGATATTGTCCAAAATAACACTGAGAACCACTTGAAGAGTCTGAATCTGAACTGTCGTCTTAATTATTGGCCGTGCTTCATATCTGGTAGACAGCACTCCCCTCTGATGTCTTTACAGCCATTTTTGTGAGAATCTGCATCTAGATGCTGGAATGAGAAAGTGACAGAGACTCTAGAGGGCAGTGCAGCATCCCTGTGACATGAGTACCGCCAGGTCTTTTTATAGCAATCTTACTCTGCAGGATGATTGCTTACAATAGTTAAAAATAATACAGAATTAAGTAAAAGTTTTTGTTGTTATTATTTCACAGAAAGTTTTCATTAATGAAAATTTTTGTACCAAGAAGACCTGACTCTCTTTTTAGAGAAACTCTGAGCATTAGACTGTCTGTACTCGTGTTGAAAAGGTTTTAATCTCTTGAAAAAACTTATAGGATATTTGTGTATGATTTAGGAAACTAACAAACCAAAACTCATCCTTCCTGTGCATCTAGCAGAGCCCACAAAAGAACTATTTGTTTTCACATTGCTTTCCCCCTCCTCCGGGACAGTCCTATAATGTAACATATCCTTTGACTGGAGGTGCTCTCTGTTTTCCCTGTAGAGAGATAAATCAATAAATCATTGTGTCAGCAGAGCAGAGCTTGAAGCGAATTTTCCCTGTGCTGGAAGGTTTCGAGTTAATTTTAGGTGGGAGCTCAGATGTGCCATACACGCGTCTACAGAAAATATTACAAGGCTGCATTCAAAATGACAGGGTGTTAATTCAGTATGTCAAGCTGCTCTTAAGGATGTTGAGCCACAACCTAGAGGCTGCTTATGTTGACAGAAGGGGTTGGTAGCTCCTTGCTACCCAATAAACAGTTTGTGTGCAGCTGGCTGATTATCTGATGAGCATTTGGCGTGGATTTTTCCTTTATGAGAGAGTTCACATCTCCAGCCTGTGACCTTATATGTCTCTGCAAAGTGAACTGAAACCCAGATCTTGCAGCACACTAGACCTGTGGAGCCTATCGTCCTCTGAGCACTTGCTTGCTGTGAGTTAAATTGGGGAATCACACTCAGATGCCTCCACTTCTCTTTGGAAAGGTGCATGTGGATGTGCATGCGTGCACACGTGCACACACTTATCTCAAAGGATGTTTTGGAGGGCATGCTTGGCTTACATGACCCTCTTCCCCTGATAGCTCTGAAGCAAATAATAGGCACATACAGTAACATCTGCTGTTTTATAGCCATCAGCAAGGGTTGTTGCTTTGTCTTCACTGTCCTTCCGGAGGTGCCATAGGCTGCCTTTCACTGCAGGCATGTGCAGCACCTGCACGCTGCTCACACAGGTGCACGTACTGGGGATGTGCACAGAGTCAGGGTGTCGTTCATGTTGCAGGTACCTTCAGTGATGGGCATTGAGGAGTCAGTGCTGAAATCCAACAGACGGGTGCTTGAGCAAGGATCGTGCTACCGACATCGCTCTGTAAGTCAGTGGATGGTAGATTTCTATTAACTTTCACAGTAGCAATGCTTCTTCCAAATTAAAACTGACTGCCTTTCACAGCAGGAAAGAGAAGATTATCCCAAATCGTTGCTCTGGGTGCATGCAAAAATCTGTGTGCGGACTCAGCATTAAACAACTGACTCTCCTTTGCCATACATCGTTTCTGTTTAGGGACTCTTTCTTCCACTAATGTAATGAAATACAGCTGCTACCTTATATATGTTATGGAAATCACATAGCGTGCATCCCTGTGCAAAGTGTTTTTAACTTTCTTTGATACTTTTGAAATACATATTTGTTTGTTTGTTTTCTAAGTACAGTGCACCTTGTTCATCTGTGCAAATTAGAGATGATGCTAGGAAAAGGAGAGCTGTGAATAACAAGAGACAGGACTTTACATGACTGAGCTGAAAAATAAGATGCAACATGCTCTCATGTCAACCTGAGTGAAGGAAAATTGCATATACATACTTCCAGAATAATAACTTAAAAAAAAAAGTAGTGTTTTCCCTCTCACTTCTATCTGCTTTCTTTATTTTCTTCTGTTCTGCCTTTAAAAAAAAAGGTATATGAGACCTGTAAATGCTACACTTCTGCCATGTCTTATTTCTCTTATTGCAGCAATACCTATCCACCCTCTCTCCAGTCTTTGGAAGCTACTAGTGGCCTAAGGCTGGAGACAACATCCTGTTGCAAAAGGGGGCTGTTACAGTGGAGGGATCACAGACTATTTAAGGGGACTTTCCTGCTCCTCTGCCCTCCACAGAGCCATGTAGTGTCAAAAGCAAGCGGCCAGAGCAGAAGACTCGGCTCCAGCCACAGTATGATGTGGATCAGGCCCTCAGCTCCTGGCTGTGAACTGCAGGAGTGTCCTGCTGTGCCTCCTGTAGGGAAGATGCTGTAGTTGGGAAGGATGACTGCAGACTGATGATTGAACAGCACAGCAATACCAAGGATGTGTTGTGCTGCAGAGAGCGTGATGAAGGTACCTGTGCTTTGTCAGCGTACATGCAATATGGTTACATTTTTGTTTGATATGGTCTCTTCCAGACCACTGCAAATGCACTGCCTTCTTTCATTTTCTTGCCCTCAGACATTGTCCTTGGCCTTCTCTGAGCCCAGTGGACTTTCCCCGCTAGGTTTCCATCCTTCAAATTCCAGGTCTGCCTGAGCCTAAAGTCAGGGGCAGGTATTGCAACAGGGCAGGTATGCATCAGTCTGATTGATTCCCCCCTCTAGGAATTGTGGAGGATTTTTCAGGGCTGGCAGTGGCATTGGTTTGTTCACCTGGCCAGGTGAATTGAACTAACTGCCTGTTGGACCACCCTGTTTTTCAGACACTGAAATGTAGCACTGTCAAGTAGGAGACCTACTGGTAAGAGTCTTTTTGAATCTGATCTGATTGATCTTGATCTTGAATTGATCTTGAATCAATCTGATTGAATATTGCCTAATGAATGTTGCATAGGTATTACATAGAGATTACTGTTAATTTACGTTTGTACCAATTAATTTCCCTATGTGTTTTCTAATTAACTAAGGTGTGACTGTAAAGTGGATTAACAGAATGATGCCAAATCCCTGTCTACACAGTCTCCTTCTGAATGAAGGTTGTTATTTTCTCTATGGTTTAAAACTGAGCCACGTGTGCTGTCTTACTTGATTTAGATTAAAGAGTATGAAATCAGCTTAATTTTATACTGTTACAAGACTGCTTTGGTTTTTGGAGAAGAGAGATAGCCAAAGGGATTAATCCCATTGAACTGATATGCTGCAAGTTCTTGTCTTTAGCATTTCTTTTGTGTGCACGTCTCTGTCAACCCCTTTAAAATATGGGACATCTTCTTGACTCCTGCTTCTACCCTCAGTGTCTGCTTGGCATTCTCACACCGTTTCTTTGACTGCCTGATGCTCCGGGTGTTCAGAAGCAGATGAATAACGGGGGTTGGGGGGCAGAATTTATTTTCCTAAAATTTGAGAGTCAAAGTGCGGTTGTCAGTTTTTAAACACAGTGGGGCTTTTTATTGCCCTTTTTTCCCCCCCCCGAGTGATTTGGTCTCTTGAAAATGGGGGTGATCTGCAGTGAACTTAGCTGAGTTCTGCCTGTTTCGACAACAAGAGTTAAAAACCCCAACTCCCACTAAGGAAAAGTGCAAAAACTTAAAATAGATTCAGTATAAACAGTTTGGCTATGAATGAATAAATCTCCCATGCAGTGTCTGGAACTTGTATCTACCGGACACACAAAAAGTTAATTGTTCTACTAATGAGAGATACTTCTGCCTCACTCAGCTGGGTCAGTCAGGATCTTAGAGAATCAAGCATGATGACTCCGGGCCCTCTTGCAACCAGCAGAGAGAATGATGACCATTGGGTGTTTGATATTCTCTCTCTTTATATACTCTTATTAAAGGTGTGCTCATGGCTTACAGGCTGGATCTGATGTAATCATCACAGCTCCCTGACTTCACTGGAATTAGCCTTCTACACTGAAAGACCCTACCAAGGTTTTAAAATGAAATGCAGTTCTCTTGAGCTAGTTGCGAAGGCTGTTCCTCGCCTGCTGGGGCTACAGGCATGTGTCAACTTCACAGAAAATCTGGACAAACACCTGAAATAGGAAGGCTAAGTTGATAGCAGTGCTAGGGAAGGTACAGCACTCTCCTGTGGGGTCTTGTTCAACATACTTGTTCCTCAAATACTGCTGCCTATTTTAGTGCTGAGTGAAACACTTTCCCATCTAATATGTGAGAAAGCAAGCATCAAGTCGTGTGACGGCAGGGCACATCCATGTGTCAGTCATAGCGTGGCAGGAAACCTCCTTTTCATTGCTGAGCTGGTGACATGGGAGAGAGAACGTGATGCTGAGGCTAGGGAGACTGCACCTCCTGGGAGGTCCTTTGGTGGTGGGTCCTTTCCAGGGAGCACAGACTCATCGGTGCTTTGCTAGGAAGTTATGAATTGCTGCTGCTACAAGAAGAAAGTGCAAGACAGGGACTGGTGGGCGTCATGAACATAAACCACTCAGAGACTTGACAAGTCTGTTGCAGTTTTGCCAAGGTAAAAGGGCTGGTTCCTGTCTTGCCGGTAGCGTGGAGTGGGGGAGCCATCCAAGTGTGCTCTGTATTTTTGTGCCCAGTGTCCTGATTGCATCCAGGAAGGATTATTCAAGAGAAGGAAACTAGGGTGGCCAAGCAAAAAGGGCGTGCTCTAGACAATTACTATAACAGGAGCTTGCAGGTGGTTAGAAGAAAGATCTGTCTAGCCAGCATCTTGTCTGACAGCAAGCAATGTCTGGTAGGAGCACAGGAGTGGGACTGACATGAGAGCTGCTTCTGCTTTCATGATTTCTCCCAGCTTTCACAATTTGCAGTTCAGGTACTCCCCGAGCCAGGGATGGCTATCTCTGCTGCGAGCTCCTGCCGCGTTGCTTCACCAGGCTGCAGAGATGCAAACTTCAGGCAGGCAAGGTCACACTGCTTTCCTGTAAATGGCAGGCATGTGCAAAGTGTAATGGGTAATTCCATGATGTCAACGACCAAAAGCAAACGTCTTGCAGGGTGTAATTGGTTTTTCTATAGTGTTAAGAGCTTTTATGTGTTCAGCATAAATATCTTTGCATTGATTGGGAGAAGGAGATAAAAATCGATGATTTACAATGCAGAAGTGCTTAGAACATGACATTAAAATGACTCTGGAAGACTTAGCTCATAGGGGACATAGTAAATACTCAAGAGGTACAGGAAATGAAGAGACTCTTCCCAAGTCCTGAAACCAAGCAATAAATTTAATAGAGTCTGTGTTTCTCTGCCTAATGGATTTTAATACTGACTTTCCCTTTGTAGAATTACTCTTTTTTGTTGTTTAGTTGTGGTTATTTTTTACTCTTTTTTGTTTGGATGTTTAAGGACTCGAGGCTACACAGAGACATTATTGTTTTGTGAGGAAACTCTCTAGCTTGAACAAAATGGGAACCAAATCCTATTTTGACTGGCTTTGTACACTAATCAGCAGGAGGCTGTCTTGACCGTGAGTGCTAAGGAGCACAGATAATCATAGAAAATAAAGCTGGGAAGGACCACATGTCTGTTCCCTTGCCCCACATCCAGATGAACTGTATCTAACTCACTCCTGACAGGTTTTCTTGCTGCAATTTAAGCATTGTATCTAATAGATAGAGAGATCAGATAATCCCCCTTCTATCCATAGTGATTTTTTATTTCCCCTCCTCCTCTTTTCAGCCTAAATGGTTCCCCCTTTCTTTATATCTCCTTGTGTGTCATGTTTTCCACAACCTTTCTTTTTTGTATTTTTTTTAATGGGCATTTAAATTGTCCTTTTCATTACCCTCAGCATGCTACCACACACTAGGTGCAGTATGCAGCAGTACTGAGAAAAGAGGAAGAACTGCTTCTTGTGCCTCATGCAGGGATCGTCACAGCTCCATAGTGCCAAAGGCAAAGGCAACCAACCATATGGCAAGCCCCCATGTAAAATTTCACCTTAGTAGAGGAGCAAGAATGTGCAGCCCAGTGCTGTCAGCTGGACACGGCACTGGTGTCTCTTGGCTGTAAGTGCCCTGTAGTTGTAGGGGACTCTACAGATGAAAAGGCTAGATCCCAGAGAAGCTTACAGGCAGTCTGTCCTGCAAACTAATCCTTGGCAAGATAAATTAGCTGTGCATGGCTGCCAGGGCTAGACTGTCTCCACTACTTGTGCAAACTAGCTTGAAGCCAGCTGAAATCTCTGCTGCATGATCTAATGCAATGCCATGTACGGAGCAGACAGACAGCAAGCCAATCTCTTGGTCCTCTTTTCCAGAGATCATACAATGTCAGGCCAGGAGTGCCTTGCTAGAGCTCTGCTGCAGCTGAAGGCTTTTGCTGAGAAGAGCGTTTGATTCCCTGTACTGCCCCAAGACTAATGTGTTCACTTTACACAAGAGTTTCCCAAACTTTTTGCAAGTATGATCATCTTGGGGCTCATCTGGGTGTTTCTGGCAGTCCTTTCACTTCTACCTTCTTTTCATATGAGAGAGTTTGATTCCTCTAGGGCTGGAGAATGAGACACAATTGTAATGGTTTTTGCTGGAAGTATTTATATACTATTTTTATATTAATCAGGAAAATCCTATCTGCCTTTCATTGCTGGCAGCAACTTGTGTGATGAGCTGTTCCCTGGAGAGGATAAATGCTCTGAGCTTCCTGAGGACTTGCAACCCCATGCCTGAGAATCTCAAGTTGAGTTTGTGCTTTAAAGTAGAGGAAAAATTGACAATTTAGGGATGAAGGATCCCAGATTTGACTGGTGCAGGAGCCCATGTGATGAAGTATGCAAGTGGATTGCTGGTCTGTTTAGCTGAAAGTCAGATGTTGTGTTCTTGCATTTATGTGAGGGGTACAAAGCAGGATGTCCCTGAAGTACTCTGCTGGTATTGTGCATCAATATTAGCAAAAGACAGCATAAAGCTTTACTCCATTCTTGAAATATCTGTAAGTAACAAGGGCAGGAAATCATCTGAAGGGAATTGTAAATGATATTTTCAAGAATTTGCACTGTGGTTGCATATGGCTACCTGCAGATGCAAGGTAAAATGTCACCTAGATCTAGCGTCTCTTTCTGTCTTCCTCAAACCTATACTAGGGAAAGAAAAACTGTTTGCTCAGGACTTTCTGCCTAGGTCTAGTTTGACTTTGGCTGCCTGCTTTAATTGCTGTTTAATGAAAAAGCTGGAAAAAGCCTGTGGAACAACCAATAAATCAGTAATATATAGGGAAAAATAAGAAAGCGTGTGCATTCCCAAAGTGACATGAGACAACAGGGGATGTGATCTTCTGAGATCTTCTGACCTTTTTTCCCCAAAAGCTCTGAGGGAGCTCCTGTTTTTCCACCTGGCTGTTGGCAGAATTGATGATTTTTGTCTTACCATCTTCCCAGCCATGAGCTGCCTTTGAATCCAGTCCAGCCCAGCTCCTCTGCCAGGCAGACTGGTGTGGGTGGTGCTGACTGTACACTTTATCTGGCACTGCCAGTAAACTGCTGCCCTAGGGTGAGGCCAGGAATACTTTTATTGCTAAGTTTTTAAGGAACAAGTCAAGGCTACTGCTGATCTGAGGATAGAAACATGCTGTGAGCTGAAGTAATTAACATTGCTTTGATCACAGAAATATGGATTGCTTTGTGTATGGCTATGTAAGTATTACAGAGTTACAGGAAAGAGTGAAAGGTGCTAATGATACCTCTTCATTAACCTAATCCTTCAGATGATTGGCATTTTGGTCATTAGGTCCTGGTTTCTGTCCCTGCCACCAATGTTGGTGTGTGGTCTGTGTTCTACCCCTTCCCCATTGTGCCTGCAAGCTCTCCTGCACACAGGCAGAGGAAGGTTGCTATACGGGCACTCCATATAGCACCCTGAACTGCGGTGTCTGAGTCTTGGTTGACATCTTGAAAGTGCTAATGAAATGCAAGTTATCATTTTATCAAAATTGGGTTTATTAAAGCATTCACATTCATTTGTCATAGAAGTCCAGATAAATGAAGTGAGTCAGTCTGTAAGAAGGCAGGCTGCCTCCTCTGTGCCTGCAAGGGAACCTGACTTTTTGACTACCTGTTTCTCACCGAGGGCTGCCTGTACTGTTGTGGGAACTCTGGTTTCTGGATTACTTCTGCAGACAGGATGACTGGATTAGCTGTGTTGACTTGTTTATACCTGCAAAACCATGAAAGATGCAAGGTTGCCTTCTATTTGGTTCTTTGGCAAAAAGCAATTCTGAACAAAGAATTGATGATGCCTTTTATTAAGTGATTAAATCTATTTTTCTCCCTCCTTAGTGCTGCTCCTCTTCCTGGTCCTTTCCCATTGCTCTCCCTACCTTGTGGTTGGATGAAGAGTAATGCTGGATCACTGGGTGGAATAAATTTATGACAGTTTGAAGCACAGTTCAAAGCACATGGTCCAACCATGTCGTTGCCACTGGTGAAGTAAAATCAGGCAAAAATCATGCCACGTGTTATCGCAGCCTGCTCTGTTAGCCTTTGCTTGTTTTACATTCGGATTGCCAAATGCCAGCCCAGCTCATGAATATCTGTGCTGAGTCCACATGTTAATTTTACCATGCCAAGGGATGATTATACAAGACCACGGAGGAGATGGGTTGCAGGTGTCATCTGAAATCAGCCAAACCCCATGTTCTCTCTACTCCCATCCTAGCCAGTTCAAGACTGGGAAGGAGATGGCTGTGCACACAGCTGGAAGGTCATATTGACTGTTAGGAAAGCTGTAGGTGTGTGATGCTGCTGAGGGATGAGCAGATACTTTCTGCCCCCCATCCAGGCACAGATCCTCAGCAGGAAGAGTGGTGTGGGCTCTGTAGTGCTCCCAGCTGTGGCAGGCTGCTCTGGGAAGGTGCAGGCCTGCTGACCCTTGTGCACAGCCTGCTGACGTTAGCAGAGCTGCTGTATGTGCCACTGTTTCCCCTTGGCAAGCCTGCCTGTGTTGTGCTGCCCTGGCCCAGGGAGCAATTCATGCCTGATCGGACCGGTAATCTGGTGTGTCACTGCTGCAGCAGCTCCTGGGTGCCAGCAGGGAAATGTGCTTTTGGCTTTCTGGAGGGGAGCGAGAGGGGACATACTGGTTCCCCCTCCTCTGCCCCCCAGGGGAGCTGGAAGGCCCATTTGTGGTGGATGCTTTGGCCATTTTATGGAGCAGTGTGTGCATTGGGTTGGCTTGTGTGTATTTGATTTACTCTGAAGAGAAGAAGAAATCTTTCTTTATCCTGTACTCCATTTTTGTTCTTGCCTGGCTGTCATCACCTGCTGCTCGCTTCTCCCATCTTTTGCAAGCTGTGGGTGGCCAGGCTGGGACAAACCACAAGCCCTGTAGTGCTTTCCCTTCTCCCTCTCCTGCATGCCCTTCTAAGAGCCCTAGAGAGGGAGAACCACTGTGTGAGCACGTAGCAGTGACTGGGAATGTCTGTTCAAGCCAAATGATATCTGAAGTTCAAGCAAACCAATATGTTTAAGTTAATACCTAGGTCATAGTAACACTTAATTTGGGATCCTCTAGGGGGGGCCATGGATCAATAGTTTTAGTGTGTAGGCCTGGTTACTTTGTATAAACCATGCATTCCTTACTAAAGACTATACCCTTGAAGAGAAGCTAAAAGACTGGTAAGAGGGAACATCCTGCCTCAGAAGGCATCAAGAAGTTGGATGATTGCCAAGCAGCATAAAGTCAGCAAAGTCCGCGGTAACTGGGGGAAAGGTAAAGGTGGCAGCGGGAGATCGCGACCACTGATTCCATTCAGAACCAGAAGACTCCCCCCACCACCACCTCCCTTGAACATGCGCAGTAAGCTAGAGAGTACTCTGTAACTTTAAATTGAAGCAAGAGATATATGGACCAATAGAGAACTATCGTGTGTAGTTAATTACCAATGGTATCTTACAGGCGAAGTTTAGAAAATGCATATGTATAGTTAGGTTGTATAAATATTGTATCTGTTCACCGAGGGTTTGCGCTAGAGTTGTGGAATACCACCTAGCTCCCGATTCTGCCCAGACTTGTAATAAAGAAATACCTCGACCCTGTGTGGATTGGCTTGCATGCCAGGTACAGATCCCACTCTTCTGGGTAACACAAAGAATAAGCAGAAGCAGTCATTTTTGCAAAGCTGCTGAGGGTTTGGGAGAATGGGAGTGACAGATGAGGACCTTGCTGTCAAAGGCCTAGGGGTGGACTGTGTGTGGTGGCATGCATTGGGGTGTCCTGCTGCCAGGTGTTGCTGCCCCAGCAGAGCAGCCCCAGCAGCAGCAGTCAGGCAGGAAAGGGGAGGAGGCAAGCAGAACCAGTGTCTGCCCTAGTTGCCTGCCAGCACCTGCTAAGGGCAGAGGCAGCACAGATGCTGCTGGTCGAGGGCATCTGCCTTGGAAGGGCACAGAGATCCTGTGCAGGGAGTCAGCATCCACTGAGCCTGTCTGGAAGGCTTGGCTGGAGGAAATGAGGTTAGCAGAAGCAGAAGTTTCTACAGCATGCCTTCTACAGCATGCCTACTAAGTGGCGGCTCAAGTTGGCCCAGGATGCTGGAAACCACTTTTTAGCCTGGGCACGTCTCCATCTACATCCAATCTGTGCAGCAACCAGCCATGCTAAAGAGCGGGGATGTGACTCTCCCTGGGCCTGTCTTTTAGAAGGTAAAGCACCATATGGAAGCTGATGGCTCAACCTGACTGCAAAAGGTATCTAAAGAGAGAGAGGAAACACAGGGCCCACACCTTTAAATATGAAGAAGGGTGCATGGGTGCCATTTCCACAGCAACTGAAGCTGCTGCAGTGTCTGATCTATCTGTGATTTCAGTCTCTCTTCAATAGCACTTCTGCTAAGGGGACAGTTGGGAAGAACTTTTGCTCCAGGGGAGATCAGATTTGAGACCAGAATGTGATTTTCCTTGTTTAGTTCATATTTTCTCAGCAAATGCTGATTTTTTTTCAGATTTGATATTTTTGGTTTTGTCCATGAGATTTCTGCTTTGAACTCTGATGACAGTGCATTCCTGATATATCCTTGCGGGTTTTATTTTTTAATTTTCATTACTCTTTCTTCTTTCCTGCCTGTTGTTTTATTGTAATCCCCCCTCCTATTTTATGTCCCCTCCTTTTCTCAGAAGTTAAGCACTGGACTTTTTCACTGCTGAACCCAAGCGTTATTTCCGCTATAGTGCCTTTTTTTAATGCCCTGGTAGTCGCTTAGTCCCAGATTTCTAGACATCTGTCTCATTTGCAGTACCTAAATTTGATGCTCTTTAGACTCAGCTTTCTAACGTAGAAAGTCTTCTGCAGGCAGAAACCCAAGGAAAGTATGGGCACCCAGCACTTATGAAAATTGAGTACCTTGTGTCTCAAGGTGGACAGACAGAAATTAAAGTGGGTTTAAGTCTGGAGAACTTTCAGAAAATGTTTCCTCCCTCCCTAGCTATCTTTTTATGATTTGCAAGATTGGGGTAATTCTACTATAGAAGGTAGCTGTGAATATAGTGAATAGGTGGTCATATTTTGTACTCTTGCAATTCAGAATGACAATCCACATCATTAAAACTCAGTGCATGTGTACTTGATATTAAACAAATTGCATAGCTCTGAGATTGCTTATTTCTTCCAGAGATACAAGGATGAATTGAACCAAAGCAGTTTGCAGCCCAGTGTGTTTCAGCTCAAGGCTGCTAATGACGCATCCTAGAAACACAGAGCATCAGCAAGTCCTTTGTACTTTGCTAATATTTTTCCTGCAGTAACATGAGAGCAATTACAGCTTGGAAGGATGGGAGCTGGTAAGCCGGAGGAGATGAAAAAATTCGAAGAGGAAAACAGGATTTCATGAAGTGAAGGCAGGGGGTCTGTGTGGGTGGGTGAGGGAGCAAGCATCTGTAAATAGTTGGCACTGACAGCTGCTTTTGAAATATACAGGAATTTGGAAAGAGAGAGGTAGAACAGCTGCAAGTGTGTGTATGTTTTATGGAAAGAGAAGGAGAGCAATGTGCGGCTTGTGAGGGAAGGCGCAAAAGAGCAGAGCTACGCAGGAATCCATGGAAGGGGTGAGAGAAAGTGGAACAAAACCAGAGTGAAGTTGGGGAAGAAAGAGATTAATTCAGAGATTTTCAGGAATGGGTATAAACTATAATGCAGCTGATGTAAAAAATTCACTGTCTTGCTAGTGACCACCAGGGAGGGGAAAATTGCTGTTGCTGCCTGCCTGCCGTTCCAGCCTGTCCTCCCTCCCCCTATTTTATCTTTTGATTTATAGTAATAAGAAATTGGCCTTCCTAAGAGCAGGTCGTGGGACTTGGCTGAGGGATTAAAGCTGAGTCTCTGACCTCTGAGCATATTGTAATGCTTGTGAGTCATTGACTCATCCTCTGTATTGGCAGGTTGATGGATTCCTAAGTAGGTTGTTAGTGGCATCTCAGTGTTGCTGCCTGAGATGTGCCTTTTGTGTTTAAACTCTGACTTGGAGAAACAAGTTCATTTCAGGCTCTTTGTGTTTCTCCCCTCCTCCTCTTCTCAGCTTTTACTTCTTTAAATGTAGACTTCTTTTGACAGATCATCTCCATGGTAACTAACAGGACTGGGCTGCCTACAGAAATTGTAGTAATAAAGTGGTTGGTTTTTACACATGATGAAAAGATGATGAAGCACAATGATAGGTGATAAAGACACAGGTAATTGCTCTAGAATAATATTGCTGCCAAGAAGATGACTGAACTCCCACACAGAAGATGAACAGATGGTGTATTTATTGAAATTCATAGGCTGCGAGAAGAAAAATTTAATTGATGGCTGTGTAGGTTTTGTTTCAGTTTACTATATACTGAGCAGAGCTGGGAGAGCGGTGTGCCAGCAGATGGAGCCCGTATGCAGAGCCACCGTATTTCCTCACTGGAGAACTGGCTTTTTGCTTGAGATCAGAATTCCAATCAGAGCCATAAAAGCAGCAGAACCGCTAATTGCTCTGATGCATTTAGCTGTTTTAGATCTGTCACATAGCCCTGTTTTATTTTAGAAAGGGTGTAACACTTTTGTAAGAACAGTGGTGGTAAATTATACTAGCATATCGGGAACATCGAAGTAGAAAGTGGAAAAGCGAATACTTTCAAAACTTGTGCTTGGTACAGGTTTTCCAAGACCAGGTGTGCACTTGTGTTAGTAAACGGCAGCTGTAGCTTGTTTGCTAACCTGGTTGCTGGAGAGTGTCTTCTGGTATGGCAGGTCTGTTGTGCAGAATCCACGGGAAGGCAAAGGCAGGGTGTTTTCCTCTGGTTGCTCTCTCTGCATTTTCAAGTATGAGATAAAACTGGTCAATCTCACGTTGAGGCTCTTGTCAAAATGTTGTCTCCCTGTGTGTGGCAGTACTATGGATCTGGTTTGAATGGCTACATTGCTGCTTTGTGGTGTGGTGCAGTGGTCCTAAGTGTGAAGTGCTGTGGCATCCCCGGCCACAGGGCTTGGTGCATTCAGGTTCCCAAAAAGATTACTTCGGTGCTGCCAGAAGAACATAAATGTCCGTGGGAATCATTGTCTGAAAGGTCTTTCTCTGAGAGGTGCAAATAACCCTGCTTACGACAAGGAGTGCCAGCTCTGGAGTGTAAAGATTTTTTTCCCATGTGTAACAAATGCTAACTGGTGGGGAGAAATACTGTTGGGAGGAACTGGTTGAGCTAAAGTGCTGGTGGCAGACTGCTGCCTTCCCTGCGGTGCTCGCGGCTCCTCTGTTCTCAGCAGCTTTAGCACCCCTGTTGTGCCTCTCCTGACTCCCATAATACCATGATTTATTGGTGATAATGTCTGGGTGCTGTTTAGTACATCATATGACTCTTCCTCTACAGTCTGGTGCTATTTTATTGATTGTATAACTCATTTTCTCATCAAGTTTGGTAAGGAAACCACTTCCCACTTGGGTTTACATCCAGCTGCACCTACTCACATATTGACTACATTTGTAGGACTTGCATGCAAGGGGCTTTCAGAAGGCATATAAATAAAAGAAGAAACAGGTTCTTTGTCTTAAAATGGTAGTGTCAATGAGAATGAAAATAAATGTGTAGGTAGTACAGAAGAGACTCTCTTTGCAGGACACTTTGCTGTAGGGAAGAAACTAAAAGTTGTGGGTTCATCACTTGACAGTGTTTGTGTCAAATTCACCCTTCTTTTTATTTCTTCCCTCCAGATTCGCAGGGCCTCCACATCTTCTGTGGCACCTGAAAAATCTGATTTGCATGCAAATTGCTCCCGTTTAGGTTAAAACATTGCTGTCATTCTTTTTTCAAACTTCTTTCCTTTTTCCTGCAGAAAAGGAGGGGGAGAAAAAAGTTACTTAAGTGATATACCTTCTCCATACAAGATTAAACAGAATTGCACTGGCAGTGGAAAGACGTGCTTTTTTGAGACCTGTCAGCCAGCCAACAAGTGGAGTGTTAA
The DNA here is from genome assembly GCA_013389945.1 of Fregata magnificens. Lineage (NCBI taxonomy): Eukaryota > Metazoa > Chordata > Aves > Suliformes > Fregatidae > Fregata > Fregata magnificens. Next base: position 56,300 of record WAAD01030038.1, read on the forward strand.
GTTAGAGACGCCAGAGAGATGTAATATATTAATAAAAGAGAGAATAGGAAAGGAAAGGAAGAGCGTGAATCTGAGCAGTGAAAGGAGACTGGCCTGCCAGCTATATTTGAGCAGTTACTCGAGTGCATGAAGCATGGTTGGAGTAATATTAACCCAGCTTGGTGACTGTCATTGTGGTGATTGGTTCCTAACGGGTCTCCTGATCTATTTTCAGTGCCAGCCATCCCTGTTGCTAGATCCAGGCACCTGAGAGGCCCTGCAGACCTTGTCAGGGGAGCTGGCAGGATCCGAGGGACCTAGGCAGCTTGGTGGGTTCTCTGGAGAAGATGGTACAGGGCATCCTTCAAAGGATGAGCCCTGCCTGAGATAAAGGGCTGGATGTGTTAGCTTGAACACAGATTTGTCAGGTGCTTGGTGGCCTGGGTGCTGCCAGCTTCTCTCTGTCAGGCTGGCTTTTTTTGCTGTCCGGCTGCTGGCCTCTCTTCTTTTTTTTCCCCCCATTCCTGCTCTGCCCTTCACCACTAATTGAGTGTTCCAGGCAAAGCTGGTCAAAACATTTTTATTCAAAACTTATTTTCGTGGCAGCTGAGCTTGGCAGCATCAAAGAAAAAGGTAAATAAAAAGATACTGTCATTTTTCTGGGAGAAATTCTCATTTTCAAAGTTGGAAGCTGAACTGTTTTGTCACTCAGTTGAGGGGAGACCTTTCCTATTGCTTTTTCCTTTTCTACTTTACCTTCTCTCCGTTCTTCCTTCCATCTCTGTTCCCCCTCCCCATCTCTTTTTTTCCCTACTTGGCTGTGTAAAAACTGTCAGAAAGGTCAAGGGAGTCTAGGCTGATGTGAAGATTTCCTCTCCAAGTTGGGTGTTTTTCATTCAAAAAATAATTGGATGTTTTTCAATCTCCCTTCCCCTGCCAAAGTAATGGTTTCAGGCAGCAAAGCCCATCCGTGAAACTATCTGTGTCTCTTGAGTATCCCACTGATTACATGCACATGGCTGAGGCTGAAAGAAGGATGCTGTTTTGCCATTGCTGGGATGGCGTTACCTGGCCAAGAGAACTACCGCTTGTAAGTGTTTGTTTATCCTTGTGGCAGAGGAGACTCCAGGCTGGAGGAGATCATGGCCTGGTAGAGGGTTCATTGCCAGAGCGGTGACCTTTTCCTGTGCTGCTTGGCATGAATTGGGAGCACCTTAGTAAAATGAGCATGAATAAAGATAAGGCTCCAGATTAATGCCTAGCCCGAGTTTAGGGGAGAGCTTGGATTATGCAATATCCATAATACTGTCGTACAGTTGAGTTGCAGGACCAGGGGACCAGTATTGACTGGTGTGTACATAGCACACCAGTTGGGCTGGCGTGGTGCGGTGTCAGTTGCTGGGTGATTAGCAGTGTGACTAGCTTTCAGGTACCATTTCGGGACTGCTGCCCCTGAGCTTAAAGCAAATGATCAGAAAGGTTTATTTGACAAGTAAAGCTAGTGGAGCAGGTTATTTGTTTGATCTACTGAGTGAAAGCTGCAACCCAAGCAGCTGCAACCAAGTTAATTTTTCATCTTTTGTTAACAGTTTACAATCTTATGGGTTCAGATTATTTTTAAACTTTAAAATAATTTAAAAAGTTAAACAAAAAAAGCAATCTGTGGTGCACTGCCAGAAGAATGGTTGTGCTGTGTCAAAGCAAAGATCCCTGATGCTGGCTGGTAGCAAGTACCTAGGGAGAATGTTTAAGAACATTAAGAACATGAAGAGTTTGGCTATGTGTTCCCAGCTTCTGACAATCAGCGGTTTGGGGACTTTCTAACCCAGAGTTTTCAGTATGGCTTCTATGTTTGATAGCCTGTGATGAACTCATACTCCATTTATCTGTTTGCTTTTTGAACCCATTCATGCTTCCAGCCCCTGCAACGTCCTGCAGCAGTAAGTTCCATAGTCTTGTGTTGCATTAAACATTATTTCTGTGCATTGTGTTTTGTACCTGGTACTTACTCATTTTGTTGTGTGCCCTCTAGTTGTTTTCTAGAAAGGAGTAGTTACAATTCGTTCCTTATTTGCCACTTCTGTACCACTTACCATTTTATTACCCCTCCATCCCTGCCCTAATCCCATAATTACCTCTTTCTCTATCTGAAACAGTCAAGTTTTTTCCTTGAGTAGAAGCCGTCTCAGACCCCTCATTATCCAAGTTGCCTGTCTCAGTGTGGCTCTTTTATAACCTTTTCAAGACTTCTGCACTTTAGTGAAGAAAGGGGGTGCAGTATGGATTTGTAGTAGCAATACCGTTTCTGTGGTCTTACTAATTTTCATAATATTTATTTGCCTTGTTACTGAACACTGAGCTATTTTCAAGGAACTATTTGGACAGTCACCGTGATCCCTTTTCTGAGTTAAAATAGCTGAATGACGTCCTTCAGCTTCTCTACTGGTAGCACTGGTGCAAAATTTGGCTTTCCTACTCTAGGCCTATCATCATGAGTGTTCCTTGTACACCTTCATCATCTCTGACCCCACCAGCTCTTAGGAAGGCGTCTTATTTCTGCAATACTTGAAAAAGACTTGTAATTAAACTTTTATGCTGTTAGGAAGTTGCTTACCACAGTTGTTTTTTGGTCTGCCTTCCTATGATTCTGCATTTAACTTGCCAGAAGTTCATGATCTTTTTTTCTTTTCCTCCTCTGAACATGATATTCACATTCTGAAAGATATTCTTTTTCCCCTTTTTGTCTTTACTGCCAGTAATTGCCTTAATCTGCTGTTCAACCCCAAACAACAAATTGATTTTTTTTGTCCTTTTAGAGTATTTTGAATTGATGATAGAAGTATCCTGATGCTTTCCTATCGTACCTATACATGGTCTCCTGGAAGTATTTCCACCTTTCCGGCTATTTTATTTTACTGCTACATGGATTTTTATGTAGTTCTCCTTTTTCAAATCCAAGTTTATTGCTTAGATTTCTGTGGGCTTTTTTTCTTCTATAGGGTGTTGAAGAATAGCTGTTCTCGTGTGTCGCTGGGGACTAGCTGCTTTTCTATTACAGGTTTTTAACTAGTTATTTATAATGTCTAAAAATACAGTGTTTTCATCACCCTGTCAAGATAGTTTCCCAGTCTGTGTGGGGTTACTGTAGTTTGAAATCATTCCTGTTTTCCGTCTGCGTACCCAGTCTCCTGTAGCCCTGTGGACAGCGTCACAATCTGGTTAGTTTTAAACTAATCTTAATCCGTGCTTTTTTAACACGTCGCACCATTTCCCCACGGGCCTCTCGTGCTCTGATGTTCTCCTGCTTCTCGTTTTTGGGGAGTTACAGCTTCCCACTGGTTTTGTCTTCCCTTGCTGTGTCCCCCTTGTGCGAGTCCCTCCTCTCCCGCAGCAGCACAGGGCTTGCCCGTTGAGAGGTGTGACTGCCTGGGGACTGTGGTGGATGCAGCCCATGTCTCTGCACTCCTTGGCACAGCGCTTTTTGTCTCTGAAGATGAGGAATTGCCTGATCTTGTCAGCAAGCTGTCCTTTATTGTAGGAAATGCCACTGCGCTGTTGTGTAAACCTAGAGCTTACCTCGAGTAGTACTGTGTGCAGTTTTGGCCCACTCATTTCCAAAAGGATATGGCAGAACTAGAAGAGGTCCCAGATAGGTGGCTAGGTCAACAGTGTGGACATTGCTGGTACTGGGCATGACTGATCGACAAAGACTCATAAACCAGGAAAAGAGATTAACTTTGGGGGTTCATCAGATGTACAGACTTATGTGAGTAGTAACGGAGAGGTGGACAGGGAGTGCTTGTTCACTGCCTCACAAGGCCTGAGGGGTATCAAAGGGAGCCAGCTTCAGGAGGAACAGAAGGAGCTGGACCTTCATGCAGTGGGTGGTAGATCTGCAGAGATCTCTTCTGAAGGGTGTGTTGGGTGCAAAAAGTTTACCTGGATTCAATGGGAGGCTGGTTAAGTTCCTGGAAGAAAACAAGCCATGCCAGGCTCAAAAAATCCTTGGAAATGAACATGGTTGGAGGTGGGAAGGCTACTTAGGAGAAGGCACATGTGGGTGTCCTGCTCTTGCTCTTCCCTCGGCAACCACTTAGAGCTGTGGTTGGAGAGCAGGCTGCATGGGGGAGAGCGGTCCTTGCAGGGAAGAAAGGCTGCTGGTACATCTCATCTTGTGCTGAAGCTTTTGCCATAGGTTTTGATTTACATCTCTGATCTCCACCAGACCTTCACCTAATTGACTAGATTGACCCTGGCTCTTACACAGCAGGCAATTAATCAAAGACTGACTAATCAGCTCTCTCAATGGCTGGCACCTTGCAGAAAGGCTGGGAATCATGTGCTACCTCTGCAAACCAGTTTTATGCTCTGAGATTTATAACCAGTTAATTCTATTGAATTCTGTGGATTTACTGTAAACTTTAATTATTATAAGCTCTGAAATGTAATAAAAGTTACTTTACTTAGCTACTTTAAGTGGGAATTTAAAAACTAAGTTCTGTAGATGCTTTAACTAATTACACTCAGTAGTTTTACCACACTATTAAAACTTAGCTGAAATCTGTCATCTCTCCCTGAAATTAAATACCTTGAAAACTGCCTGGCTGAGCAATAGAGTCTAAACTTATTCTTTAGCGTTTAAAAGTAGTTGTATCCAAAGGTCTTAATTTTCACTTAATTCACTTCCTAAGTTAATGTTTGACACTGCTGAAATCTAGAACTTGACTTTTGAGCTCAGGTTCTCATTTACCAAGCTGCAGTAGTCACTCAGTGATGTTAACTGCCATCTATTAGGAGTTTTAAATTGAAGACGCACTGTGAAATAAGATAAAATTAAACAAAGCAGAATAAATGTGTACAAACACTTAGTCTTCCTGCACAGGAAAACTCGTTTATGTTAGTGCAGTCTGTGCCAGGGCTGAAGCAAAGGGCAGCAAAGGGATCTGGTTGGAGCCTGTGGCATCGTCCTGAGGGGAGCAAGCCACTGCTGACATCCTCGTCTAGAATGACATGAGGGGTGATTTTGCAAGGCCCCCTCCCCCCCAGCCAGGCCTATGTACGAGCTCCCAGATGGTCCTCTGAGCCCCCTTCTAACTTCATTTTTCTGCAGGAAGGGCGTAAGCAGACTGTACTTTGCTTGTTTTGTTGATGCTGAGTTTTGCTATGATGCTCCAGAAAATCACATCTATTCCCTTTCTGGTAACAAATGTTCAAATCTCAATCAAGCATTAATACACTTAATTAAATAAACTAAATTGCCATGGGTAAGTATGTAGGCTGTCTCTTAATGTACCACAACTTTCTTTTGGTTCATCTTCTCACCACTCTGAACCCTGGAGGTCCTCCACTGACTTTTTCCATTGCTACCCACAACTGATTGACAAGTGGAGCCCAGACACGCTAATCTCTGGTATGTTGTTTATGGTCCTTGGTGCCTGTGTTGTAGAAGCTGCCTGCTTTGCTTGGCTTTCTCTTAATGACTTTTGTGTCCTTTTTGTCACTTCTATGACCTAAAGCATGTTGCTATCGCTGAAAGCACAATCTTTTTTTGCCCTCCAGTCAAATCCTGGCCTGGACTACCCTTGCAACTGTGCCTTTACTGATGGTGAATCCCCCCTGTACATTTTGCCTGCACTGTTAGTCTCGTGGCTATCTTTCCACTGATTTTCTTTTCATTGCTGGTAGATAACTATATTGCATTCAAGTGGAGTTGCACAGGCTCTGGAAGAATAGTTGATCTGTTTGAAGTGTGGATTCCCTGCGTGTTCTGGGGCATGGGCATTCCCCAATGCATTTGAGTTTCTGTTCAGAGTTACTGAAAGTTTTTGAGGACCATTGTTTTGATATCCATTGCTAAAGTATTCTTTTTTTCCCCCTTCCTATCTACATTCAGACAAATCTTTGTTTCAGAGCACGGCTGGAGTTGGGCTGCGTTGGCACCACGGCCCTGGTGTCCTCCTTTCCCCTGCTTGCGGTGATGCGCTCCAGGCAGATCCCTGGCTGTCATTCACGTGCGCCGAGCATGGACAGATGACAGTGCTTGTGCGTGTCAAGTACTGTGAAGGTTTTGTGATAACATCCCTGGTGTTTTGGGCTCCTTATTTGTCGCCTACATTTGCTCATGCATCTCCAAATGGTTTTACTGTATATCATGAGCAGCTGGTCCCTTTCCTTCAGTCTGATACTGCTGCTTATCAGTGTCGCTGGGATTAGATTGTAGTGTTTGTACGTGCAAGTGTTTGAATTAGCTAAAGCCGCTCTGGAGGCATCTTCCTCTTATTTGGTAGTGCTCTCCATCAGTGCACGTGTTGCTGTTTACTGGGTTATTTTTTTTCTTCCTGGGGTGTTTGGTTCTGTCTCCCTCATCTCTGTCAAGATAGCTGTTAGGGTGGGTATTTTCCTCTCTGCCTCTCATATCACTTTCCATGGTAGAGTGGTTGTTACTGCCTGTATTCCAGGTCTGTTTGTCTCGTCTGTCCAGCTATGTTGCTTTAGCCTATGTGGTGACTTGGTATTTGTGTTCTTGTTTTGGTTCTTTCCCTGGACAGAGCCATTGCCTGCAGCTCCCTGCTTGAATTTTTGGAGATTTAGATCTGCTCTTCTCCATACTCTTGCTTGCAAGCTGGGCTCATGTAACCCACAAGCTCTCTATTTAGTTTGATGTTTCCAAAGTAGTATGTGGACTCAGTTGCAAGGTGAAGAACACCACTGATCATCTGTTTCTTGATTTCTGATCAAAACCTGCTGTTTCTCTGGGGAATTCCAGCCTCCCTTCATCTCATCTACAATTGTAATGTTTTTGGGTGTCTTTCTGGCAACATTCTCTTTCAATGCTGGAATATTATTTTTAAAAAAACCCCCTACCCACCTTTAATTAGAAAAAAATCCTTGCCATTGATTTTCACGTCTCTAAATAGACTTGAGCCACCCTTGTCTACATAGATTTTTTTTTTTTTTCTTTGGAAATCCACCTCTTGTGGAGTTTGAGTTGGCCTGTCCGCTTGCCTTGTTTCTAGGGGTTGATTTGCCTGCCAGCTTGTCTTTGCTGGGCATCCCACTGGACTGAGTGCTGCTCCGGGCTTTCCTTCCTCCCACCTTCACTGTCACAGCAGAAGAAATGTGGGTTGCAACAGAGACCAGAGACCCTGGGGTTCCCCTGAAACTTCTGCAAATTTCTGTGAACTGGACCGCTCAGATCCACTTCAGATCTTAAATTAGTGGGAAACTTTTTCACTGGAATAAATGAGCCCCGGAGTCCAAGCTTGGGGTAGAAGTCAGGATTAGATCCAAAAACCCATCTGTGAAGTGTGCAGGTGCACAGGATCGTAGTGAGCCCGGCTGTCAAGCAGCACGTATGGGAATAGCCACAGGGAAACTGTTTGATCAAATTAACTGCTGACTTAATAATCTAAACAGACACAACTTCTCTCTTTGCATACTTCAGCTAACCAGCTCAGATTTCTCTACTACAGGCTTAGTGGGCACGTGGATTTTGTTGATATTTTGGACTATACGTGAACCTAACCTTTTTGTTTGCGGGTAATGGCTTACAGTCTCAGTTCAGTTTCAAGTGTGGTTTCAGGTAAACAAGGCTGTGCATTTGGTCTGTGCCACTTCATAGAAATTTTTGTGAGGAAATGCTGTGGAGTCCAGGCACGTGTTTAATTGAAACACTGCTTCTGCTAAGAGAGTTTCCTCTTCTTGAGTTCGGGACCTTGTCATCTATACCTGTTAGCAAACAGCGAGTGAGTATGACTTAGGCAGAAATGTGTTGTGTAAATATTTCTGACTCCACACTTATCTAGCACAGGCATCTTCCTTCCAGTATAGTCTGCTGCTGTATTCTGTTAGCCCAGAGGAGTGGAGTACCGGGCAGACGCTGGGCGAGTTCAGTGAGACGTGCTAGAGATGTTTCACTCATATATTCATACCTTGGTAAGAGGAGTGAGAAGTGCACTGACCTGAAGTCAGTTGGATAAGGTTTTCCAGTTTTGGGGCTCTTGACTCAGAGGCCTGACCCTGTTGTACACAGTTCTCTCTTTTGTCTTATATTTCTTTTGAATAAAGCTTGGGGCAGAGGGGGAGGAGTAATTTTACTTTGAGCTCAAGAAGTGGGAGATGTATTTGTTTTTGCAAATCTAGAGAGTGTTGAGGAAGGCGTAATGTAGTGAACAAAGTGAAAGCGTGAGTCGTTGCTGCTCGTGTGCAGTTTTATTGCTATCCTGTTTTGCCTGCATATTAATGGCTTTGTTCAGCCAAGTTTACCTCTAGCAAATGCTGTGTGCTGTGATAATTGTTTTGCAAAGAAATTAAAATGACAGTGGTGCATGTTAAATACTGGTGGAGCGTTGTGGCAGGTATCGCATGGCGCCTGTTCTGTGAAGGAATGAAATCAGCCATGCCAGTGTAAAGCTTCTTTTTCTTGGCATAACTGAGTTGTGCTGACGTTGATCTCTCACCTGGGCCCAGGGCACTCATGGTGTCGGGGTCCCTGTGAGTCCTTTGCTCTCCAGCAAGGCATGCAGGGACGTGGGGCCTGGGGATGGGTGAGGGGCTGTGAGGGCAGCAGGGGCAGCCGGTGGCAGGAGTGGGGCTCTCGGGAGCCCTCTGGAGTCCTGGGGTACCCCCTGGCTGCCTCCTTCTTCCAGGATTTGCAAAGCCTCCTCTCTCCCTTCCCTGACCACTTGATAACAGGTCTGGGTCACTGCAGGTGTCACCCTGTGGAGTGGCTTTGCCCATAGTGAGCCAAATTAATTAATTAAAGGGAGAGATGACATTCCCTGGCTGGGAGGTGACTACTGGGCATGTGCTGGCATAGTTTTTACTCCAGGTTCGTTACAGCGTGATGTGCCTTATTATCCACATCAGGGCAGGGGGGTCTGAACGACCCTCGTCTCGGTTCAGCTCAGCACGGCAAGCCACTGCCTGTCTAGGGAGGAAGAGCATGGCGTGCAAAGGCAGCGAGGACTTTGTGTGGCTTTAAATTAAAAAGGCAAATTCAGATCAATGAAAAAGCTCAGATGAAATACCCTCTCTCTCAGCCTGGTGCACCTTGAAAAAGAAGAATTAGAAATCAATTATGAGGGGTTCTCTGAGAGGCGCCTTGGCAAAGGGCTTTCGGTGGAGCTTTGAAGGAGAGCATGTCCAGTCGGGCGCTGGTTCGGCAGCGGATGCCTGAAAGGGATCTCGCTGCTCGGCTGAGCTGGAAGCATGTCGCGTTGCTGGGGGAACCGGCTGTGCCGTGGCTCCCAGGTGAAAGGATGTTTGATCTTTAAAATAATGGTGTAAAGGTTTATGTGAAATACATTGTCCAGGGTTTAAAAATACCGGCTTGACATTTAGCGGGACATAAAGGGAATATTTCTACAGTTTAGCTGGTGGTTCGACAAATAATAATAAAAACTGGCTACATCTGAAAATGTATTTGAATTTCTGCCAATTGTGCTCCAGCTCTTTTAGCACAACATTTCTGGGGGAAAAAAAAAAACCCAAACTAAAAAACAGAGAAAGGGCAGTGTCAAGTTGACAAGGACAAGAGTTTATTCTCCTAACATTATTGTGGCATTATTTCTGGATTACTTTTTCCATTGCAACTTTATAAATTATGGATTCAAGAGTAAAGTTTAGAGTAAGAACTTAATGTGGGAGAGCAAGGAAGGCAGCCGAGTGCATGGCAGTCAGAGTGGAAGACTTAAATAGTCTCCCATTTTCCTTCATAAATATGACAGTCCTGATGAATTCTGGAGAAATTTGAATAAAAGTGAATAAACATCATATTACCACAGAAAAGATGTTAGGCGCTACAGTGAAAGTTAGAAAGGGAAGAGTTCAAAAGTAAGGGAATAGCAGAATAATCAATGGGAAGAAGTTTGGAGTAAGCGACTTCTCTGGTGCAATGCTAACTCAGTAGCAGTGGCACGGACGCAGGACAGTTTTCCTGGGTGCTGGGTAAGCTGTGTTGAACCTGAGACCTTCCTCTCTCTTTGGCAACTCATTTCACTGCCTCCCTTCTGGAGCTGCTACTGGGACATTTATTTTCCATCATGAAGCATTGGGACTAAGTGTACGTGCAGGGAGCGAGGCACCCACAGACCTGCATGCTGAACTGCCCCAGCCCCTTCTGGTAGCCCGTCTGCAAATCTTCAAGGGATTGGTGTTTGCTTCTAAATTAGCAGGGAAATTTCCCATTGGCTTAGCAGATGAGGCAAGTCTCCTGGGCAATGGATGAAACTTGTTCAATCAGTTGGCTTCAGTGACTAGTCTGAAATAACTAGACTTTGTGTTTCCATTGTTGCTCTGCTGTGCTCTTGCATATTTTTAGCACAGTGCCATGGCCACCACCTCCTGCTCTGGGACCTTGTACGGCTCATCAGCATGATCACTCAGCCATGCCTGATATTGGCATCATGGAGACAGGGAAGAGGCTGTGAGTCTGGAAAGAGCCCTGCTGAAAGGCACATGTCCCCAACAGTGGCCTTTCACGAGGGCTCTGCCCATCCTGCGCCTTTTGCCTGCAGCCATCACACAGCCCAGGGAACCAGACACCCTCTTCAGTTGCCCGATCCATGTGGAATCTGGTGTGGCAAGACTCACCTAAGTCAAGGGGCTTGATGTCCGCTCAATAAGGACTTTTTTCCCCCTCTTGAGCTCTTTCTAAGTAGCTTTTATTTTGAAGATGCCAGCCTGGACTACTTTTCAGGGATCTGCCAGACAGCAGCTTTTGTAACCAAGATCATCAGAATGCCTTTTTGGGGAGGGAAAAAGAGTTGCATTAGGAACACCTGCAGAAAATTACCTCAGGGAGCAGTTTACCTTAGAGAGGCAAGATACTGCTGATAGCTGATTAGAGCCAACTTACAAATTGCTGCAGGCAATGGGGCCAGAAACCCTTTCAGTTGTGAGTAGCCAGGTCTGCGAGCCCCTGCTGAGTGCGAGTGTACTCCCCTCCTTCCCCCCATTTTCTGTCCACCTTCACCATGCTCTCTCATGTTTTGAGCATTGTGAGTAGCTGGGTTCAGGTGTGTGATTTTTATTTTCCAGCCTTTCCATGCTGTTTTTGAGGAGCACCAGATACTCTAGAAGCCGGAAACAAAATTTTGCACTAATTAATAAATTGCTGGGAAGAGCTCCAGTTTCACTGCAGAAAGACCTTTTGCAGGCAGAGACAGTGGGGATGGATTTGCCCTGAATGCTGGGGAAAAATAACCCTTCTTCTACTGGGAATCAAATCTACATCCAAAATGCACATTCAAAGCAGCAGTTGTGTGGATAGTGAAAACAGGATGTGATCTCACAGTAAGTATCACAGAGCCTTCCTTAAAATATACATTAAAGTAAAAAAAAAAAAAAAAATTTAAAAAGAAAAAAGAGAAAAACCAGGAGTTGAAGACCATTCTCTACCCTTTTTTTTTTTCTTTTTTTTTTAAAATGAAGTGTGACTTTATAAGACAGTCTCCAAGATGAAATCTCCAACTATTCATGGGTGTGTAGTAGGTATATGACCTGGTATGCATTATGATCGGTGCTCTGCTCCCACCTTTTGCTGTAAGAACAGTTTTTACCTTTGTGTATACAAACACCATCAGCAAGCACAGAGCTGCTGGTGCAGCTTTGCTCTTCCAGCCTGGGAGCCCACAGTGATGGAGCAGGGCCTGGCCGGAGGGTGGGCAGAGCCCTTCAGGCAAGTAACGGTTGGCTGAGGCCTGGCAGACGCAAGAGGTAGGCTACTCCCTGGAGATTAAACACTTTGGTTTTAGCTGAATGTCTGCTGTGATCCTTACTTTACTTTTTCACTGCAAATCTGTGGGATTCCAGTGTGGAAAAGGTACATTTCTAAAGTGGATCCAAAATATTTATGACCAGGGTGTGAATTTAAGCTGAGTAATAAATTATATCTCTGGGTACAGGAGAGAAAAATCACTTACAATTTCATGATAAATGAATGGCAAATTTTTTTTAGGCAAATTTGTCAGCGAGATAATTGTTCAAATAAAGACCTACCACTCATAAGCTGAGAACAGTAGGAAAGCTACAGGTGGGGCAGTAGGTTTTAAACAAACACTGTCAGAAGTGGCATAGGCTGCTTTATCTCTTGTTTCTCTGGCTAGCATTCCTTTGGTGGCTGTCACATGTTTACCAACCAGCAGCCTTCCCTCTTCCTTGGGACATTAAATCAACAAGCACATGCAGAGAAAAGAGCACGAGCACCACTCCTGTTTTTGAAACTCAGGACTGTGCTTCTCTTCAGCTTTGCCCAGCTTGTGTGAACACTGCAGATCTTGAGGACTTAGCAACCTGTCCCAGGAAGAAAGCTTTGAGATGCGTTAGTTGTGAGAAAAGTGTTCTTGGGAAATTTCATTACTGGTTTGACTTGTTTTGCTGCTTTACGTAAGTGCGATTAGGTAAGTCTAATGTTTTGAATGATTTGTGGCTATTTCTTGGTGAGAAGATAGCTTTCCTAGTTTGTTACTTTGGTGACAATTACAGTTTGAAAAGCAAATCCTGTGTTACCAACACTTGTTACTTTGGATTTGCATACTTCTTTGGTTTTCTTGAAATACAAAGGTCTTGGAAATTGCAAGTAATGAAATAGGAGTGAGCCTTTTCTTCTGTTCTCTGTTTTGACATTGTGCTGTTTCCTGCTGTCATTTCAGATTTTACTGTAAAACAGTAGTTAGACCATACTTCTAGATCCATAATGAGTAACACAAGTGCAGAGTATTTGCATTCCTGTTAAGCAGAGGGCACATCTGATCACTGTGCAAGGGAAGCCATGGATATATTTGTGACTGAGGTAGGTTAAAAAAAGGACCTAAATGTAGCATGATGGCTGTGGGAGAACATAGCTGAAGAAATCCAAATAAAGTAGTAAGTAGACTCCATAGCTTGGCTAAGTGTGTTTGAAAACATCCAAGGAACATGCTGCACTTTATTCTTGCGGTCCTTTATGTCAAGTGTTTTGCAGAATGTATGTGTGGATGTTTGATCACGTGGGCTGGACTGGAGCATCAAGGGCTTCTGCAATTCTGAAATACGTGGAATCTGTTTCAGTCTGTCTCCATTGCATCTGTTTTGGCTAACAGTCGCCTCTTTCTGACACCTCCCTTCTCACTCTTCTTCTGGCTCTGATGTGGCTTGGCTCTCCATTTATCCCTGAGAACGGTCTGACGTCACAGCTTTTGCTTGAAAGAAACTCCGGGTGGATGCTTTGAGACTTGTTAGCACAAATGAATCCTCCGAGGCAGCATTGTGGTTGCTTTCATCTGAAGGGGGCCCTTCTCACAGGTTTTGTAGTGCTGGGAACCTGCCCTGCACATGGCTTTTTCAAAGGAATTATGGAGGGTGTCTTGCATCATCAACATTTGTTTTCTCTGAGATCATTCCTGCTCCCCATTAGACTGGTGACAACTCTGCTTTTGATTTCCATGCTTTTGATCTTCCGTGCCCTGTAGAGATAGATATTTTGGGCATAAGTTCCAGGGTCTATCTTTGATTCAGTTTGGCTGAACTGATATTAAGCAAGGCTGAGGACTGCCTGGAATAGAAACAAGGTGTGATATAGGGAAGAATAGGGTGGGGAAGCACACGTAGGGAGCCAGCTGTTGTCCTGACCATTAAAACTAGCTCTGGTTCCTTCTTCCTTATGTCTGTGGGACTTCATTGCCTTTCCCTTACCACAGAGCCCTTGGTTAGCTGAGCGATGACTTCAGTTCACACCCTTCTCCATGCAGCCCTAGTAACAAGTTAACTGGTTTGTTATACTAATGTGGATAGAGAAATGTTCACGGTGACATGGTAGAAGGTGGCAGTACTTGCTAAGCTCTTCAGTCTATTAAATACATGACTGTAGAAACCACTAGCATTTTTTTCCCCAAGCATTTATTTTAATGGCTTTTGTTATTGTTAGAACATATTTTCACAGGGCGTAGGTCACTTGGTTGATACCAGAGGCCTAGAAATCTTCCACAATATGCTCTTTCTTTGAAACCACACCCTGCTTTATAAGCAGCCGCCTTCTGCTTCAGGGCTCCCTTTTAAATACCAACAATTCCTCCATCCTGTTCCTCAAGTGCTGGAGCCTGAGGTTGGTAGCTAGCCCAGGTCCCAGGGAGCTGTGTGGTGGGGCAGCATCTCCTGTGCGGATGTCCTCCATACCAGGACAAAAACTGTCTAAGGGTCCCCCGCACCAATTGTGGCAATACCATGAGTTAATCTGGCAGCAAACAATGTGTGTGGAATGAAACTCAGTGTAGGGCGTGTGGCTTTTAGGTTCAGAGAGTGGTGGGTTAGTGTCCTCTGAGATGCTGTAAAGAATGACCCAGGAGGGGAAGGAGAGCCTGAATGCTAAGGTTGACTCTGCTGTTCAAATGCCCTGATTCCCTTTGGCAATTGCCTGGAAACGTCATAGTCAGGGCTGTCTTAGGTGATGTCGTGCTGAGGGTTGTTAGATGGTAATTGGTGGCTCTTCATGGACATGAATCTCATCACCACCAAACAGAATTTCTTGTCTCGGCAGCAGCGTGACTGTAGGAAATTCCTCTCCCGTCTGCTGTTCATGCCTCTTTTTGTGGCTCCTTGGTTGTGCTAAATGCCAGACTGATCATCTGTCTTTGTGGCTGGACTTAAATGCAGGGGCTGGAAACCTTTAGTGGAGCTGTAGAAAGGTTGGTCTTGTTTCTATGAAAAAAAAATCAATTACTGGTTGTGCTTTCAAGGCAAAATCAGCCACCAAAGCTGCCCTCTCAGCATCGCCAGTTAGAAGTTTTAGAATAAAGCAGGTGTTCTGCGCTGCAGTTTGACAGCAGTCCCCAGTCTAGGAAGATCGAGAGGTACATGGTTGTCCCATTTTTTCTTTTTGGTCCACAGTTTGCCACTGCTGTTACCTGGATGTGTTTAATGAGAACTAAAAAAGGGACAGAGTGGATTGAGAAGGCTCAAAACATGTAGCACCAGACCTGTAGGGAGTGTATGTTACCAATATTGGAAAATTTATTTTTCTTTCAAAGGTCAGTGGCTGAGGCACGGACCCCGTAAGGGTCCTGCTGCCCGCGGGCAGCCGGTCTCCTCGCTGCCTGTCCTCTCTGCAGCCTGCCGGGCATGTGCTGAGTGCAGGCGTGGAGCTGCCGTGCAGATAGCAAGCACGTTGTGGCTGCTTGCCGCCCCCTCATCTCCTTCAGTAGCTGTCGGGAGGTGTTTGTGGCCTACAAGGAGCCAACAAATAACGGGTCAAAGAGGAGCCAGGGCTGTGTTCGGAGGGTGCCCTGCTTTCCGCGGGCACATGGCCTGCTCTCCGCAGATGGGAAATTGTCTAAGTATTAAGAGATTTGGTTTGATTAGCTGAAATCTCCTGTTGGCAGCACATTTCCAGTCTCTGGAGCAATGGAGATCAGACAGGTTGCCAAGGCAACGCACAGCCTTCAGCGAGAGGTTTACAGCTGCATCGTCCTTGGTCAATTGATGGAGTAGAGTTTATTTAGGTCTTTGAAAAAAAAAAGCTGCTGTCCGTCCTTTTGCTGTGGTGAGTCATTCTGCCTTGGGTCAAATCGGTGGAACTAAGAACAAGGTTTTGTGGATGAGAAAAATAAGTACATGAGAGCATAAAGATCCCAATTAGATTCCTCTTTGAAGAGGTGAGAGCACTTCAGTTCTGAGTGGAGACAACTTACTCTTTGTTATCCCTCCAAATAAGAGAGAAGCAGCAACTGAGATCCTCCTTTCTCCTCCCTCTCTTCCTCTTTCCTCTCTCTCCCACAAACGTAAAATACTTGTTTTTGTTTGGTAGAGGACTCTGTGCTCCCTGTTGAATTCTTGACCCATACCAGGGATCCTTCCAGTTTGACCTTCTGTCACTGCTTCGCTTGTTGCTCTCTGCTCCCTCCTCTGTTGCGGAAGCCTTGATAAATACAGCTTATATAAGTTTTCATTTCATTACATCATTCCTCCTTTCGCACTACCTGGGAGATGAAAAGCTCATCATGTCACCACTGTGAATGCCACTGTGGCTGTGGTGGTGTGCTGAAAGCCATCGTGTCTGTCGTTGCCTGTTCATTGATCTGGATGCAAAGTCAGGGAGTGTGTTGGGACATGGGCATCTCTCACTGTGACTGTTCCCTGGTCTTACTGAGATAACAGGGTTGTGCCAGCAGTGTGCAGAGCTTTCCTTGAGATTTTGGAAGGGACTTGATACAGTGTTCTCGTTTGCATGGTCAAGGAGGGAAATGCCATTGTGCTAAGTGCAAGGCCTTCATTTGCTAAGTTAGTAAAGGTCTCTCTGAAGTAATTCTAGCGGTGATAGGAAAGACATGCTGCAAGGCCAACAAGACCATACCAGGTGAGCTGTAGGTGGTATATGGGAGACACCATCAGAGTGCCCTTTTTGGTTTCTCTTACTGTTGAGATAAATGTAAGTTGTGCTCAGCAGTAGATACCTTGTTAGCTCAGGAAGAAATCATTGCACAAGCAAGAATTATGAAGCAGTCACTGCATGGTTTAACATGGGGAGCCAGGGTGGCATTTTCTGAATGTGCAGGTGCTCCTGTTCTCTTGTGAGTGTGTACCTCAGCTGGTGTCATGTAGCATGGGGAGAAGAGAAGGAATTAAAAAATAAACCTAGCCACTGTTTGCTGAGAGACAAATTCTGACCTTCTGTGTCATAAAACCAAGGCATGGCCTTTGTAGACACCAATTTGTATGTGAGAGGGAGAAATTTAAAAGGGTGGAGGAGCCTTTAAAAGTCTACATTGGCATCCTTACTTATTTACCCTTTTTGAGAGGATGGCAGTTGATAGATGTGTCACTGTGATGGTGCACAGTTATCTTCTTTCCCTGTCTCAAAATACTGCATTAGTGATACCATGGCAACAAAGAAGTTGTCTTTAAGGAAAAGGAAAAGAAAAAAAAAAACATGACTTCAGCATTCAAGAAAGGTGGCAGACTGACAGCCCTAGTCTTCCCTTTCTACCAGCTATGACAAAATGTATCCGATTATGAACTCTGTGTTGTACTGTGACTGAAAACAAGCCTGGGACACGATCAAAGACAAACCTACTACAGGAATAGCGGGCTGAGAATCTTCTGAGAAAACATGCTCTTGTCGGACAATTAAATTCTGTTTAAATTACAACTTTTTTCTAAGAAATACATCATCTTGAAAAAACTTTCCTAGACCCGAGTTGTGTCCCTATTCAGGATGGAATTCCTCTCTGAGCAGAGCGTGGTGGTGGTGAGAGAAACCATCTGTCCCTTGCCACTGCGGTAGGTTTTCTGGAGGTCAGACAGTCAAAGGACACGTGGAAGGGGCAAGTTCAAGTCTCTGTTCTGCTTGATTCAGACTTGCATTTGAGTACAGGTCTCACCTCTAACATGAGAGCCCTAAATAGCAGGAGACTGGCTTTTAGGGACTAGCTTCTTTCTCTCATTCGGTCTAATCCGGATTGTATAGATAGTTATCACTACAGCCTTTTTCTTGCTTTCCTCCATCTTAGGTGAAAGCTTTGACCACCAAGTTAGTCCCCTCATTGCTTTGTGTGATGGCTGTTTTTACAGTAGAAAATAGTTCCAGCATGCAAAACTGAGAATTTGAGCATAGCTCAGAGATTAGGGTGAGTGTTGAGATAGAGAAGAAATGATGGAGCAAAGAATTGGGTGTAAGGGTTTCTCATAGATCGTGAATTAGGAAAGTAATTTTCTGCCTGGTTCTAATTTTTCTTCACTGGTCTGGAGGAGGACTGTGAAACAGTTGTGAAGGCTGCGGTTGTGACTTGTATTATCTCAGCTGTTGGCCCAACTCTGAGAACAATCCTGGCAGGGACTGGTGGTGGTACAGGAGGGCCAAGGCCTGGATGGGTACCACGAGGTTCCTCGTGCTGTCCCCGTTAAACCTCTTCAGCGCTGACATGGAGCGGACCAGCTTTCAGTTTGTGAATGGCAATTCAAGTGCTGTGCTGCTCAAATTCTCAGTCTCCCTGGCCCTGTTAACTTCAATGAATTTTAAATACTGTGCTGAATTGGATCCTGTTCTAAGATTATTACTAAGATTGACAATTAGTCTCTGAATCACCCTTTGGAGGCCTAGGTTGTTACTTGAGTCACCTCTGTTAGACAGCATGAATGCTCCCCTGTCTGTTAGGGCACACTTCTGTTCCCTTGTTTCATCCACATCTGTGGTGTGTGTGCTTACAGACGGAGGAATGGGTTGAGAGCCAGGACTCTTCTGGATGCAGAACATCAGGCATCGCCGTTTGCAAACACCGTGTACTTGCTGTTGACTTGAACTAGTGCTCCACAGTCATTTGAAACACATCCAGCAAAACTAATACTTCATCTTTTCTAATTGGAAAATGCCTTTTGTTGAAGGCAGAATATTTCACAGAACTGTATCTGCTTGGTTGCAAATGTCGTCAGGAGCATTGCTCAAGGCCAGAGTGGGATTTCTGCTGCTGGGAAAACAATGCTGCCACAGGGTCGTATATAGCAAGATATATAGCAGCCTTTGTATGGTGGATCCAGTCTCGGGGAAAGCCTTGATCTTGGGCCTCCTCATTGCTGCCTTATGGTTCTCACAGGTGAGCTGCTGGATGGTCTGACATTTGCCTTCCCAGTGTTTACATCCTGGTCATTTATCTACAGCACATGCTCAGTGAAGTCCAGACAGTGTACTGAGAACTTGAGTCTGGGTCTGCCCTTTTTGAACCTCAGTGAGCAGGTTGAAAAAATCAGGTGGACCAGTGCTGGGCCTACTGCTGGCCCAGAACGGGCTGCACAGTGGGTCAAGCTCAGCCTAAAGGGTAGAGGGTGCTCTAGTCATGCACCTGGGACATGGTACTGGGAAAAGGAAAATGTGGGTTTAAGGGAGAATTTATCTCAGGCCTTCCATTTCTTAGGTGAGTGCCCTCACTGCCGTCGCCTCTGTGTCCCCTATTGCGCCTGATGTGCCTTCCCTTGAACTCAGTGTTGCCAGGAGGTGTCGGGCACCTCTACTGGGTTGCGTCCCTAGGAAGAATCAAGCTTTGGGGGAAGAAATGCCAGTCCTGTGGCTTTCAGGTGACGCGAGGTGACTGAGGAGATGCCTGGAGGCCTGCAGCTGTTGCCACGGTGTCATCTGTAGGAAGGTGCTGTAGATGTTCTACTTGGGAGCCTCAGTCTTGGGGTGAAACATGAGGTATTTCTAGACACTGAAGTGCCTGCGTAGATGGATGGGATTTTTCTTGATTGTTCTTTTGGGCCTAATTTCCAGTGTCTTGGGTTGTCTGTGCTGTGGCTCCCCTCCCATGGAACAGTTCTGTTACTGTTTCCCTGCTTCATGGAATTGCTGGGGGGATAACCGCATTGAAGCCTGCAAGGTGTTTGGGTACTGGGGTTATATGGGTCACAGAAGAAAGGGAGATGAAGTTGCTGTACTGTCTCAGAGACCTTTGAAATTGCACGCCTATGTCATATGCCATAAGGGCACCTTAAGTCTTTAAAGGTGACCCGCAAACACATCAGCAACAGCTACGAATGGACCCATTCTTCTACCCTTTGATCAGTAAAATTTTGCAGTCAAAGTTAATAGAAGTATAGTCAGGTCAAATGTGTCTTTCAGTCCTTCGTATTCCTTATATATAAGGACTGGAGAGCTTCCTCATTCTTGCTGTCTGTAAATCAGCACATAAAAATAAAGCGTGTGAAACTGAGCCTTGATGCAGGGCAAGTCCTCCTGCCTTGGATGGGAATTTCACCCTTCTGCTACGGTGCTGAATGTGGTCTGATTGCATTTCTGATAATGTATTTGTGGATCACCTTGAGGAGAAGAGGAGGAGTTATACAACTGTTCCTTCACAATGCTGTTAGGAAGGGTCGGGCTTTGTCTCCTTTGAAACAGATATCGGGAGAGAGCTGCAATCCTGTGAAAACACACATTTATTTCTGAAGTGTTTGTGTATTGTGTGTGTGGTGCACATGAATAGAATTGCCACCTGTCCGAGGCTGATAACGATGATCTGGGCAGCAGTGGTCATGCGCTCCTTGTTCTAGCAGTTTGCTGTATGAAGAATTGGCGCCTACGGCTTCTCTCGGTCTGAGTTTATGAAATGTTGCATGCAATGAGTTGCTTTACCCTTTGTGGCACTTTCTGAGCTTGCATAGATACAGATTCGTTAGAGGTTTTGCTATGATGGAAACAGTGTTAACTGTGGCTCATGAAAACCATTTACCTTTTTTCTGTCTTGCTCTCTCAGAAAGATCCTGTTAGGTCTCCTATTCCTTTAGGAAACCACATACGGCACTATTTTCCTTCATAACCTTGGCCTCAGCTTGTGAGCGGGCAAAGTGACAAGATCCTGATACCCATGTGCTTTGGGCACTGAGTAGAGGAAGTGACTGAGAAACCTTCTTGGTGTTTCCATTGCAACCAGCAGGGAACTTGTCCTTCCAGTGGGGCTGCTGTCATCATTTCACCCCACATGACTTTCCTTCAGTAGTTGCTGAGCCTTGCTAAGCACAAGGCTTGTTACAGATGGACTCCTGTGCTTTGCTGTGCTGTGACGCTGCTGATAGGGATGAGGATATGTAGGTATGCAAGTAGGCGGAAACTTTCTAATACATCGTAATAGTAACAATAATACCATGCACTTTTAGTGCCTTGCAGCTTTCGCTAGAACTTCTGCCCACGCATCAGCCTACTTGGTTCACAATGCAGTGTGCATGCTAGACAATTAGTGGTTGATAATGAAAAATGTCATGGGAACCAGCAGGAAAATCATAGCTTACTCCAATTATATAATGAAATGTAATTAGCACAGACAGTAAAACAGACAATTTATGGTTTTTTTCGTAATTAAAAAGTACCAGTAAACATTCCTTTTGCAGGAAGTTTGGTATCAAATGGAATGAAAGAGCTATTGTCTGGAATAGGATTTTATGCAAAATTTAACCCTTGCAAAGCTGAATGGATTAAGGTTTTGCTAATTGCAGACTCTCCAAGTGTATCTTTTGTGGCACTTCGTGCATTCATTCTCCTGGTCCTGGTCTGTCTGGAGGGGCCAAGTCTGCTAGCAGAATTCCTGTGAAACCTCCTACAAGCCAAATACCCAGCTGGATTCAATGCATGTAGCAGTCTGGCCAATACTTCCCTCCTGCTCTTCCAGACAGACTCTCCTCTGAAGTCTTCTTGTAGTGTGGAAGTAGCTTTGAGGGAGAGGTTGGAGCAGAAACAGCACTGTAATGTCTTGTGCTCCCTGTCAGATGTCTTCTGCTCACTTCCATCTCTGATCTCCTCTTTCCTAGCTTGGGGTCCTTCATGCTGCGTCTCTTGTTTGTTCTTAAGCAGGGTATGCAAAGGAGTGTGTGCAGTTATGCATGCTCTCAACTTGCCAGGAGCACAAACACTGTTTCTTGGCTTTGTGCTCTCACCTGGGGCAACAGAATGTGTGGATTCAGGAAGAATTTCTTTACTGAAAGAGTGGTTAGGCATTGGAACAGGCTGCCCAGAGAGGTGGTGGAGTCGTCATCCCTGGAGGCGTTCAAAAAAGGTATAGACATGGCACTCCAGGGCCTAGTTTAGGAGTCATGGTGGTGTTAGTTGATGGTTGGACTTGATGATCTTAGAGGTCTTTTCCAACCTTAATGATTCTATGATTCTATGACCCATTGTGGCATTGCACAAAGGTGTCTATGGCATTAATTTCTTAGCTTAAAAAAGGGTGAGTGGGAGAGAATCCTGACTGAATGGATTGTTCATGTCCCAAAGCACGTGGTGGCCAGCTCTTTCCCTGGACTTGGGTGCCCAGGGTTTGAACCAACAGTTAAATGCCTCACTACATCTCCTCTTCTTGCGCTCAGGTACAGTCTGTTATCTGTTGCTGTAAGGCTGGACATTTTACTTGTGTGAGAAACTCTGACACACTCCAACAATGCTGTAACACAAGTGACGTGTGTGCATTTCTGCTGCTCTTCCTCCTCAACACCCTCCCAGGCCCAGAAATCCCACCACAAGCCAGAACAGAGCTCTGCTCCAAATCAGTTTTACAATAATTTCCAGGTATAGTCTTAGCCTAGAGTTTCAAGTCTGCAGAGAAAGCCCTTCAGCTGAGGGCTGAGAGGAGAGCTGGGCCACGTGGTCAGGACTGTATGCAGGTGCAGCATGTTTTCCTCCTGATGATGGAGGAACAGAGAGCCAGCATGCCTCCCATCACAGAGGGATATGAGCTTCCAGCTGGAGCCAGGTGCACAGACTGTAATATTTCTACCAATGTATGTGAGACAGCATTCAGGTGCAAAATCACAGCCCTCCCTGAGAGATGCTGTGGCACAAACCTCTAGTATCTGGCACGGATAATATGGAGGAGAGAAGAGGAAACTTCTGCTTAAAGCTGTGGGACAGGATGCACGAGTTCCTTTGCCTTGTGCCGCAGAAGTCCCAGCCACCTCCTCGCAGTCAGGCAGACCCTCTTTAGGAGAGGGACTCTGTGATTTGCTGCAGGAGCCACCTGCGCGGGAGGTGTCAGTGGTGGTTCTTCTGGTGTACGTTTCCTCTTTGCTTGGCACCTACAGTGAAGGGAGGGGTGGTGCAGGGATCTCAGCCCTTGTTGGTAGCTGGCTGATAGGCTTCGCTGTTCAGGATGTATGGGGAGGGCTCTGTGCAGTCCCTTCCTACCTGTGCTCCCAAAACCTCCACCTCTGTGTGGGCACAGTTGGTAGTGTTTGGCTTTGAAAGCTTCATCCTAGAAGTTGCTGCTGGACCTTTTGTGAGCTCTGATAGGAGGTGTCTTTTACATCTCTGCCCCAAGGAGTAGGGGAAGCGTGAAGGTTTGTCCCAAGTCCTAGGCCACTGCGCTACTACTTTCTTGTTCCTCTGCAGTTGACCAGGAAACAAGAATAGACAGGAAATAATGCTGTTGTGCCAGTCTGAGATCCTTTAGAGCAAGCGGATAGCAGCTGATAATTTGTCTCCAAACTTTCTTTCAGGATGCCTGGTCTAGTCAAGGGTCTGCTTTTTCCTCTGGCGTTTTGCAAGGTACCACGCAGGTCTGTTGGAGAAAGGGGCACTTTGAGGATTTCTGCAGCTGGGTGTCATGTAGCATATTGGAGCATGTGTCAGACAATTTGTGTTTAAAAATATTGGTGGCTTGCTTGTGCCCTGTCTGAAACGGGGAAACCCTGGCATCTCCTTGGGGTCAGAGCTGATATTTTATAAAAGGGCTTAATAAATAGTAACAGCGGTGTCCTTGCCACCCCTCTACATCACATCCTCTGCAATGAAATCACTCACATAGAGCCTTCAAAACATGATTGTCAGTTTGCTACATACCTGCTCCAACTTCACACACGCATGCATGTGAGCTTGTGCACACGCACACACACGTGCATGTAAGCTTGTGCACAAACACGTGCGTGCACACGTGCACACACACACACTTGTATGCTGAGATATGGTGATCCCAAGTGTTTTATATGTAAGGTAGAGCATAGTCCTTCTTCCTGCCTATGCTATGCTCAAGAAAAGGAGGAGGCAGTGATGGGACCCAGCCAGGCTGTCATATATTCTGGGGTTACGGCTACTTTGAGTTATACTCAGCTCCTTTGATTTATACTTGGCTCCAGCAGCCACTTAATGGTGACTTCAGCAGCTGAAAATAGCCAGAGTAGATGTATCGCTTAGCCACTCTCATGTCCCCAGCCCAGCTCCCTGGGTTGAGGTGTGAGGGGAAGATAGGGCCGGTATGTGCCTGCCAAATTATCCAGGGAAGCTCTGGCACCAGATTTCAGTGCTGGCGGGGAGACCCACTGTCTTCATAGAGCCTGCTTAGTGCTGGTGTGGCACAAGGGGGACACAGAAGTAACTGTCAGAGAAGTGACTGTACCCATGCAGGAGAGAGCAATGGAAATGTAGACTTCATCTTGTTGTCATTTAAGCTGCTGTAATTCAGTGCATATTTCTGTTCCTTCCTTAGGCTGGAGTGAGCAAAGTCAGAGCCACCTCTGGAGTTCATGTAACCCATATTCCTCTGGGTTCAGTTCCAAACACTCGTCTGTTTTGCATGTGGGCTGCTGCTGTGCATTGGTGATTTTTGTTTCCAGTTGGGACACATTGGCTTGTACTAATTTAGGGTTTTTTTAATCCCCTAGATCATAGTCCTACTGTGCACTATCAAGGCTGTAACTGGAGACAGTGTAGCTCTTCTAGCCTAAGTCTTTCGCTGAGTCAAGTCTTGTAAACTCCCAGTGGGATGTTTCACAGGCAGGGCTGGCTCTGTTTACATCCTTTCCTCCTGCTCATCTCGTCTGTGAGCTGCAACTTTGCAATCACAGGCATCCCTGGTGTGCCACTGATGCTGCTGATGTTTCATTTTTATGGGGTCTTTGACTTGAATTGAACAACTGATCTTCACCCCTTCCTGGTGAAGTAATTACCAGAATAACAAGCCAATTTTTTTTTATTTTTTTTTTTTAAATGGCACTTAAGGTTTTTGATGTGTGTGCCCTTGCCATCCACATTGGATGATGTATGCAGTGCTTGTCCCTTGTTTTGGCATTTTGATATGTGTGAGAGAGGTGAAATGGCTTTAAAAGCTTTTTGCTGGCGCCTGCGGTTTGTTGCAGACCCAGTGGTACAGGCAGAATGTGATATATTGAAATAAGACTGTTTCTCTACAGTTTGACATAGGGATGTTGACGTATAGGACTAGGTCAGCAGCTGGTGCAAAACCACTGTGCTCGTTACATGTGGCCAAACCTGACACCAAGGGAGCTAAACTGAATTACCTGAGCTGGAGGCTGGTCTTTTTCAGGAAAGAATGGTAATTATGTAGTACAGTAATATACTTCTTACTTAAGGGTAAAGTAGCAGTTGAACGAGGATCATAGGCTATACATTAACCTGGTTCTTAGTATATGTAATGAAGTTAGTGAGTACCATTATGGTGTAATCTGATGGTTTTAGAGAAAATACACAAATTGCAAAAGAGGTGTTGGGGCCTTTCGCCCCCTGAGCTAATCCTCCCTGCAGCCTCCCCTGCGAATTTACCGCAAGCTGTGCAGAAATAGTTTATGACTAACTGCCCTTTCTTGGCTGGATCCTTGTTGCAATAGAGTCTCTCTTGCAGCTGGTGGAATTCTGCATTGACACAAAAGTTTATTAAAATCAGTTAGAGTCTTTCCTGTGTTGGAGCTCATCATGTGGCAGAAATGAAGACCTTAATAGGAACCAAGTTTGGTGTGTAATGTACCCTGTTGACGATGTCCTCAGTAGACTGACCCAATGCGGATGTTGTATCCATTTAACGCAAGTCCAAGTTCTGCTGAATTTCATTGCTATTTCTTCTGGGGGGAGGATGGGGAAGCAGAGCCATGGATACAGATCTGGTTAAACCACATCTTTCTCTGGGCAGTTTTTCCCACTTGTGCTTATGTTTTCTTTCTGACTTTCTGTGCCTAGTTACGCCTGAGGCTGTTGGGTTTTTGTCTGCAGTTGGAGTCTTCATTATTTTCCCTGCAGTCCTCTTCTACTTCATCAACAAGAAGCTCTGCTTTGAAAAGAGAGATGGGCTCCCATGCCTGGAACAGAAAGGGAGAAGAAAACGTTACAAAGAAAAGTCCAGAGTTCATGAGGGCCTTGGTAAGCATCACAGCATTATACCGCCTTTGATGCACAGAATCTTCTGGAGGCTTTGGTTGCTGGGAGGACAGAGATAGATCCATTTGTTGTGTGTCGGGTTATTTGTGTGGAAAACAGTAGGGTTTTGGATAGACTATAGTAACCTCCAAAACTTGATCAAATGGATATGCAATTGCTACCGTGCTCCCATTATCTTTGTTGTCTGGAGCAATCTCTTGAAAAATGGAGGGCAACACTGGGGAAAAAGCACACTCCCTACTCTCTGTCTCTTGTGGGAGTGTTTTGTTTATCCAATGAAGAGCAAAATGTGAGCAATTGTGAGTAACGACACTGCCTTTCTGCTCACAAAGGATACTTCTGTCCTGGTTTTCTTGTAGTAGCTATTACATGCTCTTTCATGCATTTGTTCCTGTCTGGAAACATTATGTCTTGGGTAAACCCATGAGTCCTGGAGTCAAAATCACTGGGAATTTTACTGTGTTACAAAAATAACATTTTAACGTTTCTTAGCCATCAAAAATGAATCCATTCTGGTAATGGTGGTAACTGAGAATTTGGTAATTTCATCACACATTTGTTTGTAAATTTGCATGTCATAAGTGTATAATCATTGAAATAATCAGCCAAGAAGAGGCCTCAAAAGCCTCCCAATTGAAAGATCTGCTTCTCAGTGGTTCAGTCTTAAAGCTGATTGTAGAAGGGCCAGTCACAAAACGTGGAGCCCCTGGAGGTTTTTTTGTTGTACATTTTGCTTTGTACACTGAGTTCAGTGTGGCTGTTGCAAAGGGCATGATCTGGTCATACTTTAGGAATCCAGGATTTATGGACAGTCGAAGGCTTGGATGCCACAGGTGATAGGAAGTCAGTGGGACTGACTGCTTCTTGCTAAATGCATTAGTGAGCCGGGGACAGGCACCAAAAAGTTAAAAGTACAAATGGTACTTGAAATTATCCCCCCCCCCCCCCCCCCCGCCTCCATTGAAAGTCCTAACTTTAATGTTTCTAAACAAAGACTATGGTTTTTTTTTTAATAAGTTTCCTTTGTTGATATTATTTTTAAGTCTTTCTTCCCTTCTTTTCGCCTCCCATCAAGTGGTGTAAAAATGTGGGTTTTATTTCAGTTTTTAAGATGACACATCTCCCAGGAGTGTGTGGGCGTTGACATTCTATGGAGCTGTCACAGGCTATCATGTAAACATGTATTTGCAATGCTTTTTAAAATGTGAATTATTAATAAACAGGGTGGCTTGCTTTTTTTGTTTTGTTCCTTCCAAATTTTGAAGGACAAAAAATTGCTTCCCAGCTGACACACTCGATGGCAATTTTCATTTCAGACTAAATCTTATGTGTCTGAGTAATAAACCTTTGAAAACATGGGTTTATAATGGAAACACTAATTCAAATTTAACTACAGCTGTGCCGTACAAGCAAAATACCACACACATTAATGAGGTGCTAAATCTGATACGGCAGAGGAATGTGTTGTAATCATTAATTACAATGGAAGCTTAAAGTTGGAGCCTGCTTTTTCCATTCAAACAAAATCAGCTTGGTGAGTTGGAGCTAAGAGCTATTTAAAAATATCATCTCTATATTTAGTTTAAATTTCACCATAGCATTTTGATACGTGTAAGGCCAGTATGGAATATGCGTGTAGGAAATGCTAATGCTTTTGAAGGACAGCAGCATGAGATAATAGATTAAACCATGGGCTAACATAGCGTGTCATATGGCAAATGTAGAAACCTGGAGCCTGAGCTTGGGCTGGGAAGGCAGGAAAGGCTGTTTCTAGCATGGCAGTTGCCTGGTGAGGGAGCTCTCCCAAGAGGAATGTTCACAAGCAAGAGTTTGTTTTAAATTTGGAATCTGACTTTGCTGGGTAGAAAGGAGCAGGATGGGAGTGTTTGTAATGTGTAACTTACTAGTTAACATTCACTTTTCCTCTTCTCAACTTCTTCTGGTGAGCTGTGTTTTGTTACAAGGAGATCCTGATTCTAAAGACTCTGCTGTTCATGTAGCCCACTAATCATTATTCTTCCCAGTTCTAAGCTCTCAAATTGGGGAAATCTTTTTGCTTCTCCACATCTGGAATTAAGACTGTTAGAACGTATCTGTCTGCTGTGGCTATCAGCTTTATAACTGTCTAAATAGGAGAGAAGGCATTTTGCATTTTGATCCCTCTGGCATGACTATAACATCTGCGATAGCATAAATCCCACTTTGCAACAGCATAGGTGAATGAACGGTGTAGCCTGAGAAGGTGTGTATGGGTTCAGTGCATGAGATGTTTCTCTTGTCCTTGGATCTAGTTGAGTTTTGAGTTATCTACTGATAAAAAAGAGAGTTGGTATAGAAACATAAGCAAATCTGTCTACTTTGCACTTCGCAGGTGCACAGGCTGACATTCAGAAAATGTACTGTGAAGTGTCAAAGTCTTTTTTGTTGTTGTTGTTGCTTTTGCTTTTCAGTATAGAGCCTGACGTCAGAACAAGGCAAGTGACAGAATGAAATAGGTGTTTCCATCGTCATGGCTCTAGGACACATCTGCCTGGTTTGTTCCTAACTTAATTTTAATTGCACAGTTTGTGTCCTTATGAAAGGAACAAAATAAAGGAAAGATCTTTGTGAAAATGAAGAATTAATTGAAAACCTTTCAGGAGACTCCAGGGCAAAGCCTCTTAATTGCTGGGACACAATGGATAACGTTTTTGATACTTGAGGCTTTTGTGGATCCTATTCTTGACGGCTTCGTTGACCTTAGTGATGAGCCCGTCTCTTGAGCAAGGATGTGCTGCCCTGGTTGTCTCTCACTCAGCTGCAGGAGTCCATTCACTGCAGGGGCTGGAGCTTGTCTGGACACAGCCAGCCTGTATTTAGGATGGACTTGGCACTGTAAGGGAGAGCAGGCTGCAAAGCTTGATAGAGAAGCTGGTAAACATGTAACCGATAGGAGGGTAGCACAGAGTTAACTTCACGCGTATTAAGCTTGCTTGGCTATGCCCAAGCATGTGCAGAAGGAAGTGGTGGTGGCATGAAGCAGTCCTGGGCTGACTGGAGCAATGTAGAGCCTTGATGTAGGTCATGGGCAGAATTCCTTAGTGAAGGAAAGATTAAACGCCACACCTTTGGCCTTAATGGAGTTAGCTGGAGCGGTTCCTCACAGCATTGGTGATCTTTCAGGTGGTGAGGGAGAGTGTGTGTGGGTGAAATTTCCCCTTGGAGCATCCCTCCACGCAAGGAAGGAGGACCCTCCCTCAAACAGAGGCCTGACAGATGTCAGCAGGGTCTCGTGTGAGACCTTTTGATGCTGTGATGGTTCGGTGCCCCTTCCTGTAGTGTGAATTTCAGGACCAAGAGGTGGTGATGGTGTTCTTACATACAGTGTTTATAGTGTTGCTGAGCCCTTTGCTTCAAAAGTTCATGGGTGAAATGAACTTCACAGAAACAAGTGACGGTGCTGGGCGAACCCTTGTGTAAAGAGCTGTATCTAACTGTGTGATTCAGTGCTGTGACTCGAAAAAGAAAAGGGCCCTCTTTGTTCTATATCGTAATCTTTTTATAATGATGTGACCTGAGACTGGGAAAGAAATTGTAGTTTCCTGATTGTGCTTTATACAAAAATATTCCAGTTGTGCCTTGCCTTGAACACTTGTCGTGATGTTAAGCATATACTCCTGATATGTGAAATCAGCTTAAACATCATGAGGTTTGAAGAAACATTTTTTTTCCATATTTCCCTTCTGTCTTATCAGCCTCGAGAGTACTTTCAGGTCATGTTCTCAAGCTGTTCTGCACAGCCACTGCTCTAGCCTCTGGGGCTAGCAGCACACTTAAAATTGTTGTGGTTTAATCCCAGCCAGCAACTGAGCACCACACAGCCCCTCGCTCACTCCCCTGCCCGGTGGGATGGGGGAGAGAATCGGAAGAGTAAAAGTGAAAAAAAACCCCAAACCTCATGGGTTGAGATAAGAACAGTTTAATAACTTATATAAAATATAATAATAATAATAATAATAATAATAAAATGTACAAAGCAAGTGATGCATGATGCAATTGCTCACCACCTGCCAACCGATGCGCAGCCAGTCCCTGAGCAGCAGCCCCCCAGCCAGCTTTCCCCTAGTTTATATACTGAGCATGACATCATATGGTATGGAATATCCCTTTGGCCAGTTTGGGTCAGCTGTCCTGGCTGTGCCACCTCCCAGCTTCTTGTGCACCCCCAGCCTTCTCAGTTGGTAGAGCATGAGAAGCGGAAAAGTCCTTGGCTTAGTGTAAGCACTACTTAGCAACAACTGAAACATCAGTGTGTTATCAACATTATTCTCATACTAAATCCAAAACACAGCACTGTACCAGCTACTAGGAAGAAAATTAACTCTATCCCAGCCGAAACCAGGACAAAAATAAATAAATGGAGATGCAGTTCTTATATAAGAACTCATCTCCTGTAGCTGAGGCTTTAAGGAAAGCATCAACATGTATAACACTCAACAAAGGCAGGAATGTTAGCAGCACCGCCTGGATGTCAACCTTGCTTTGTCAGTGCAGCCCTGGGCCCAGCCAGGCACTTGGGACCCATCATGTGCAGCTTGTGGGACGGTCATATGCTAGCAGAGGCTTAGCTTCATGTTTAGAAACAAGTAACGTGGGTGAGCGTGACAGTACCAGTCTGGCATGCACAGTAGACTGGCTTCCTCCAACAACATGGTAAGTTGTGGAAAGCACATGAATGTCCTTCTCCAAAGCAATACAATTGTGGTTGGTCTTTGTAACCCTGATGCTGAGTACCCAGTAGCTCTGAGGCTCCATTGTCCTTGGCAAGGTGCAAATTCAAAATGAGTCCGGGGTTATTCATGTGACCTAGTTGAGGCATATAGCGCAGCCAGGGTGTTAAGTTCCTTGACCAGCTGGTGGCAGGAGGGGGAGGAGCTCTTGAAAAGGAAGTTTCTCCATGCCCAAGTGAAGCCGCTCTTCTACATTGCTTTCTCTCTCAATTGCCTTTATAGAAGGTCATAGGAAGAGTGGTTGGACGTGGGACAGCGTGAATGTTGCCACTGATGCCTGCCTTAGACATCAGGGAGACTGGTTTGTAACAAGAGTGTAAAGGAAGGATAAGAGTAGCTGAGGGAGCAGTTCCTAGGCTGGTAGGGACAACTGCCTGCTCAGATCTATGGCTCTGAATTCTTTTAAATCATTTGAAACTGGGTCTGGTTTTCCCAGTGATTCCTCAGCCTCCCAGCATGTCTGGCTGGACTGGTGGTTGACTTAGCAGAAGTGAAAGGAGATGGGAGCTACAGACTTAGCCATGTGCACACAGAGGTGGATAACAAAGAGTGGATAATCATCTACTGCGTTTGCCACTTAGGGCTGTGGTTCCCAAACAGCACTGTCTGCTCTGCTCAATGGTCGTCCATACAGAGCAATTTCCATAGGCTCTGTAAGGATGGAGTGTGTGGGGGAAGAAGGAGTAACAGTAACTGGCTGAGCCCTCAAAGTGTTTCTGAAATATCTTCATTGTGTTAAACAGCTAGACATGCTCTCCCACTGCTAATTTCCATGCGAGTAATTGCTCTGATTGACCCTGGCTTGTTCAGTTGCTGCAGACTGGGTAGCGTGATTGCAGGCGGGGTGGGGACGCAGTCTATTGGGTCTGCTCTATGACAACAGCTTGACAGCATAGGTGGGTGGGTTCGAGTGGTGGTGTAAATTGGTGTTTCTCCAGCCTTTTGAACTTGTGATTTCCTTTGGCTCTTCTGTCTTCATGCAAGCCGACAAACGATAGCAACTCAATTACAGAATGTGCTATAATTTCTGACTGCAGCGTTCTTCTTTCATTCCCCTAATCCAGTAATTACAGATGTTTCTCACTCCTTTACCTTGAAAGAGCACAGTTGCCACTACTTACACCACTTTTCTAATACTCCAATGATCTGTGACTTTCTTTATGTCCTTTTTGTGACCCTCAGTTTGAGAAATATAAAGTTATTCATTGTTGCTTTTTGTACTACCACTTGGCACAGAACTGTTAGTTTTTTGTGCCTATGGTGACAAGTGGCTTTTTAAATGCAAAGGACCTTATTTTGATTTGGAGGATGTGACTGGCTTCAGTGGAGTGACTCTGGTCTTAACACCAGTGCCGAGGCAGAATCTGTCTCTGGTGTATCCAGGCCAAATATTATGGTCAAGGAAGGTGTTTGCATTTTATCTCTCCTGAAAATTCCCTCAAGGTTTGTATTAATATTTTGGTGGCAATAGTATCTATGTGTACAGTTACAGATTCCCTGTTTTGTGAGCGCACTGGACTTACATGAAACAAACACACTTCTAAGTTCAGGAGGTCTTACAGTCTAAGGAAAACAAAGGTGTGCAGTGGTCAGCCTAGGAAGTTGCCATCAGCTGCTTAGCCCTGTTGCTGGTGGAGCTTCTGAGCATAATATTTGGATGCTGGTCTTCTAGGAGCATTTTTTTCCCTGAATTTATCACCATATACTCTATATGGTGGAGAGACCTGGGTTTTTTGAAAAAGGCTCCACAGTTTTGAACAATTAATGTCACATTTGCATAATTCCTTTTTTCTTCTACCCCTTTCCTCTTCTCCCCATCCCACTGAAACTGTGAGGATCAGTAATTGTTGCCATTATTTTTGACAAAAGGAGAGCATGCAACAAAGGAATGGGAAGAAAGGAGGAAACACCATGGGGCTAAATACCCTGATCAAAACCACTTCTGTCATTTGGGTATCAATTTTTACAACTAATTTGGCACAGCATCACTAGTAGCGAGCTGCCTGCAAAGACATGAGGTGATTTGGGAGTGAGGGAAAGTCTGCAGGCTTCCTCCGCATAGGCTAAACCCCATGCAGCAGGGTGAATTGCTGTCTGCCTGATCTCATCTTTGTTTTCACTTCACCCTTTTGGGGCTTGCAGGACCAATGTGTTGCAGCAGTAGGTTTATTGCCTGTTGATTTGTAACCCATGAATGTTTCCAATGAGATGTGTGTAATTTATTGGCATAAACCATTAGATCTTCCCTGAATGCCCTGGAGTTTCTGAATCACCAGCTGAAAAGTATTATTACAAAGCACATAATCACTTGGAAAGTGCCTCTGTCTTCTCTTTTTGGCTTTAAATTCAGCTACATAAATAGTATTTTTATAGCACGTAGGCCAAAAAGGTACCAAGATGTTCTGTCTTTCTGTTTTGTTTTACCTTAGGGAAACTTGGTCAGCAGTGATGCTCACAGTTGATGTGAACCGTGGGCACTGTCTGTGAACTTTCCTCGTAACGCTTCTGCAAGAGGCTCCAATCAACTGATCAGCTTCAAATGCACAGGCTGGTTTTGGCACTGTGACAATTTTAACTGGAAATACAGTTTAATCGTGGCAATGTTTGGTTATCCTTCACTGAGAGGCTGGAAGAGCTTTGCTAGCGTCTTGTTAAACATGATTCTGGCAACTACAGGAGGAGCAAAGAGTCCAGATTGTTCCCAGAACTAGGATAGAGGATTTCTTGGCCCAGTGCTCCTGCTGCCTGCCTTCAGCAGAGTACATTTCTAATCTCCCGTCTGCTCTTTTACATGTGTGCTAATTGGGCTCCAGTCCAAAAGGAGGATCAGGCTCGTTATAGTTTTCAGTAGCTTAAAAAGAGTTATTAAATCATCTTACCCCTCCAAGCCTTCCTTACTTCCTCCTTTCATGAACAGCAAAATGGCCTTGCCTTTTGTACAGACCGTTGATGTTCTGGGCATCAGCCCAGGACATCACACCTTGTTTTAGGTCTTTCCTGCTAAGCTTGGTGCAAGGCTTCGTGGTGGGTCTGTGACACTGCTTTTCCTAGGTGTCCGCACAAGTAAAGCTCCTGCCTATGGATATGATCCGTGACATGCCAGGTCAGCATGAGGGGCTGATGCTCTCTGTATGAGATCAGGAAATAAGGTCAATCATTATCAGTGGCTTAATTAAAATTTCTGAGAAGGGGGGAAGGCAGGAATCACTCCTCTGGGTACATGTAGTGTGGCTGTCGTTTTAAACCAGTGACCCAGCACAGTGCTCAGAGTTTCAGTTGTGGACAGATGGATTCAGCAACTTGCCCAAACTGCTAAAAAAGCTTTTTGGTACAATTTTCTTGGCAGTGGCAAAAGAAGCGCATCTTTCTAAAACAGTGATGTGACAAAGATGTCTTCTGATCTTTGGAAGCTGGGAGCAGATATCCTCTTCTTGTGTCTCTACACGGGACAGTACGTTCCCAGGCAGAGAGGTGAGGCTGTGGATTTCTTCCTCATCTAGTGTTCCAGAAATAAACACTCACTTGAAAATTGTTCAGTTATTATATGCTGGGACACTGTTTTCAACCTGTGGTCTACAAGCCTCCCTACAAGGGAGAAGATTGGTAAACAACTTTTGCAAGGGCCACACAAAAAGTGACTGAAGAAAAGGAAGTCTGTGCCTATGCTCTCCAACACCTTGAATAAGGGAAATTGTTCTAAGAAATGTGCATCTGGTGGCAATTTTTTAGGAGCCTGCATATCAAGAAGATTGAAAGACACTTTGCTAATATTACAAACCTCTGCATTGTGGTAGTGTTTGAAATTCTGCTAATAGTTGTCTTTTTTTAGCTATACAGTAATTGCACCTCTCAATGGGAATGCTACTCAGGAATAATGATCCTATCAAGACAAGGAAATATAGATTGTAGTAAAGGTTATGATGAATTCTGTGAGAGGCTTCACATTGATCCTTTCAGCTATCTGATTTTCCAAGAGAAGGAAAAAAAAAACCAGCTTTGAGTTAAGCAGGCGATTCAGTGTGAAAATTCTTGTGGTTAGTTTTAGAGGATGGAACTTGAAGTGAATTTGCTAAACTGGTTTTTTTTTTCTCTCTCTCTTTTTTTGATGAATGCTTCTAAAAAGAAATGGATTTTTCTTTCCCACACATTTTAAATGCTCTTCTCAGTCCTTTTATACTTTTTTTCTAATGCAAGTCAAAATTGCTAAAGAATTCAAAAGTAAAAATCAGTTATGTTGAAAAGGCCATGTTGTGAAATATATCATAAACACCCAGTTAGAGCAGTGCCTGCTAATTAAGGGAGAGAGCTCCTGGGAAACAGCAAGCCTATAACAGAGCTCAGCCCCCTTTGATCCTCTGTTGAGTTTGTAAAAATGTTGCCCGCCTAAACTTGTCTGCAGCTTGTTACACATTTTATCCATCTGCTGCAAGACCAAAAATAAGTGATTTATAATTCAGTTGAACTCCAGTTGTTCAGCATATCACTGACTGTGGAGTCTTGAGTAAGAGGGAGATGACAGGAGGAAAAGCCAAAGAAAGGCTAAGCAGAGTCAGGCACCCTGGAAATGGCGTTGCTTTTGCCTGTAGGGATTATGTAGGCACTGAATTGCAAGTTGTACAGGTGTGTTGCAGGTGTTACTAAAGCGGTTCAGATATTTTGGGTGAAATACACTTCAGTGTCTATCCATTGTCTATAAACTGAAATCAAACCATTTGTTGGGGTTCTCCAGCTTTAATTCATACAAATTTCTAGGTCTTGGGTAGAATTGTGGACGTGTATATACGTGTGTGTGTGTATGCATCATGTTTCCCCCCAACCTACTTATAGCAAGATGATCGGGGCAACTACTTAGTATATGAAAGATGCAGATTCAAGTCTTATCTGCCTTTTCAGATGACTGGGTGACCATATCCAAGCCCTGCAGGTGACTTGTAGATCACTGCTTTAATTCAATGACTAAAGTGAAATCTCACTTTGAAAAACTCCCTCTGTGTTTCTGGCTGTGATACCAACCTCCCTAATGTGGAGCCTCTTGTGCAGCACTGCGATGTTTGTCCGAGCCATGGTGCAGTCATCTACAGCATCTCGGAGAAGTGGGATGGCTCTGTTGGACAAATTGAGTGTTAGCTCTGAAATCTAATAAGAAGAGGAGCTAATTATTCCCTATGCAAATATCACAAGTCTATATTCTGTTGATTTTTAGAACAGATCAGCACTTCATTTTAGCACCCATATGTTTTATCTGCATTGTTTAGCTGTCACTCCTGGATGCCTGCAGCCCTCCAAGGGCTACTGCTGTCATGTATCTTGCTGCTGAGGCAGAGCGGTATCAAGTCCTCCTTTCATCAGAAATCAGAGGTTCATTTGCTGTTGCCTGTAAATAAATGACAAGTTAAAAATGTATCCAGTATCCAGTACTTACCCACTCAAATCTACCTCCTTCCATGCCTGGAAGAATCTCACTGTTAGAAGTACCATTTCCTCCCAGTGACTTCTGTGGTGCTGTGACTTACCAGTAGCAAACCTGTATTATGCTGAAAACGTGTTGTTTGGAGTGTGTCGTCAGTTTAGGTCTATGAGAAAATAAGTTGCACAAAGCAGAGAATGCTTCAACAAGGGCAGGGTTGGAAAGAGGAGAGTCAATGAAGGGAACAGCTCAGTTGGGAGGTTATGCCATGACGTTATCTGTTCTTTGCCAAAGATTTAATGCGTGGCAGGGAGTGTTACCTCGGTCCCAGCGGGTGAGCCAGAGGCCAGCGGCAGACAGGTGGGTACTGGAACAGCATGTGCCCTGGGCCCAGAGAGTTTGTAACAGCCATCAGCTTTTAAAATGGCTCTAGTAACCTCCAGCCGCTTGCTGCCCTTGTTAGGACTGTGGTTCTTAGTATGTACTGAAGCTGATAATCAACTTGTTGGAAGTGTCTGTACTGTCAGTCAACATCACTGAACAAAATTATTTGGCACAGGTGTTTCAAAAGGTAAAGACCTCTTAAGGCCCTGATCTCATATGTAAAGAAGCTGCTCCCTAAGCAAGGTGGGATGTCCTTGTCCATGCTTCATTTAAAAATCCAAAACATTGGGATTCCCAGTACATTTCTCTGGAGGCCATTTCATAAGGTAATACACATTGCTGCTGAGCTTACTTTCTTGCTGCTTATACTATATTTACCCTTCTATAATTTGATTG
The DNA here is from genome assembly GCA_013389945.1 of Fregata magnificens. Taxonomy (NCBI): domain Eukaryota; kingdom Metazoa; phylum Chordata; class Aves; order Suliformes; family Fregatidae; genus Fregata; species Fregata magnificens. The sequence goes on from WAAD01030038.1 coordinate 92,847, forward strand.
CTCCTAGACCTCTAAATTCAGCAAGACACTAGTATTAATATTTGAAGCTTCTTTTTCCTTCTTTTTAGTTGTCTTTTTGCCTAAAATATGCAACTATTTAATTCTTTCTTCCTAAACCTAACATCCTGTTTGTAGATTTTTCCTTCTTCTCAGAGTTCCTAAAAGAATATCTGTCTTGTGATAATGTGGGAAGATGTATATTGGGAAAAAAGGCACCTTAACTTTCTGTAAGTTATGAAAGCAAAAAAGGCCTATGTTTTTATTTACGGTTTAGATGAGTTTAGAGAAAACAAGATAGGAACAGCCTATCTCCATCCCCAGCTTCAGAAAAGTCACATCTCTGAGTTTATCTTGATTCAAAAGGTTAATATTTACAATTCTACAAATACGTGGTTATTCCAGGTGTGGCAGTACTTAAATAACAGTTAAAATGTGCGAACTCTTATAATTCTTTTATCATGATTGCTCTGTACTGAAGAAGTGCTATAAAGATCTGGGCTGTGTCTGCTTTCATAGTGAAGATGCAGCTGAAGCAGGTATAACCAGTAGCTTATTCCAGCCACTATGGGTTATAATAGGCATATTGACATGATACCAATGCTTTTGTTAACTTGCTCCTGTTCCCAGTAATTTCATACCTATAATATTCTACCTCCTGTGTTTTGCTCATGTCTGTGAAGGGCAAAACAACTCTGGGTTTTGTTACTCTGTGGGCAAAGAGGGCTTCTTCAGAGCCTTTCTGGAGCAAAGCATTTGAGATAGTTGTCTGCCATGGGCTGGTTCTGCTCGCTTTAGGCCTGTCACTTTAATCAATCAAAACATAATTCTCCCCAGATTCTCCACCCTTCAATTTCCCCATCTGGACATGCTAATGATAAGGGTGTGGTCAAAGTCAGGGCCAGGAGATTATTTGAGATTTTTGACTGCAAGTTGTTTTGTACTTTTTTACCAGGTCTGTTGATAGCTGTAACCAGAATGTGTGCGCTTCAGAAAAGGTACTTCTGCTCCAATGTTCTATGTTTTTATTTTTATATAAGGTTTAGCAATTGAATGAAAGATTTCCAGATCTCTGCAGGAATATGTGTAATTTGTCCATCATTTCTGGATTTCTAGTGGTATTCTCAATGGGTAGAAGTCCTTTTTCCATTTCTCCTCTCAGTTCTAGACATATTACGTAGATAGTGTGTCGACAGGCATTGATGGACAAGCAATTTACAATAATCTCTTATGGTGCTTATTCTGTAGCTCCCTGAATTATAAGTGACATGCTGGCAAAGCTGAACAACTGATCACCAGATACTGGCACAGTGTTAAACATGGCTTCTGAGGCTGCTCAGAACTTCCTTCAGCCACTGTCATCTTGGATGTCTCAAATATACGAAGCTATCCAACAAGCAGGAGAATCTATATCTGCTTCACTGCTGAATTTGAGTGGAGTGGGTCGTAAGTCAGAAGAAGGGAGGAACCAGGACTTGGAGAATAATGGAGGAGGTTATGAGGATTATTCTGAGGAATCAGATGATGAACAACACCTGGACCTCTGGGATGAGGAATACTTGTATCCTAGAGAAGATGGTCACATTGGGGATCCTTATCTTGCTGCACGAGCCCTTCCTCATGGCTCTGACATGGGTCTGCAGAGGCAAAAATGGGTTAAAAATACCAGCAGCTTACCAGAGCAGTGTGTTGAAAGCACCAGGTCTTTGACAGCCAATGGATCCTACTGGATGAATGAAGATCTCCAGCCACTTGATCGGCTTCCTACCATCACTGAGGAAGAAGGTGAGCCCTCTGTGAGGATGACAGGCCATGAGCCCAACCTTAGCATGAGTGGTTCCTTAAAAATGAAAAATGGCAAGGCAAGTTTTGCAGGTAAGCAGCTAGCACGCACCCTGACAGTATTATCCAGACCTCTCTTTTCTAGTATTGATTTAATTTAGTTGCTAATCTGCTCGTTATGTTCTGTGTTGTCTGTCTTCCCCACAGCTAAAATAAAACTCCCCAAATCCCAAAGAAAAATGTAACCTTTCTTCTTCTGTTTCCGATTCTTCTCTTATTTGTGAAACTAATCTCATTGAAATAAGTGGAAATCTCCAGGGTGAAATGCTGTGTATTAGAAGGCAATCAGGCCATATTGCTGTAGCAAGGAGTATTTTGCTCCCCCCATGTTTTGTTTCTGGTAGCAGGACCCTTCAGAGGGAGTGTTTAGCCTTTGCTTTGAGAACCATCTGCCTTTGCGTCATTGCTATTAAAGATATATATAATCTCAAACCTTGTTTCTTTGTGCCAGGAATCTCAAGATGTTACTGTGCCATGTGCTGTGAAATGCTGTACTAAAAAGCCAGCCATATCTCATGATTTTATGGATGAAAGGCTCCCAAATCGCTTTCCTCTCCTCCCACCACCCCCACAGGCTTTTCAAGTAAGACTGAAGAGGACAGCAGGCAGGAGATTATGGGAAGGGGAACTGAATTTGATCTTTTCAGTTTTAAATAGGCCTAACTATGACTTCTGATCATTAAGTGACATGAACAGCTTTTCAGGCAATTGTGTTCAGGACTGAAATTCAGCCATGTGACTTGTACTCACTAAATATCACTGTAAACATGGCTGGAAGTTACCTGGGTCACAGAGGACTGATGGAGACGTATGTCCCAACCACAAGCAGCAAATGTGCAGTCCTGCTGACACCATCCTTGGGTCTTGCTGGGTTAAAGCTGCTCTTTACGAACATCCTAGGAAGGGAGATAAGGGAGGAAGGGTGGGTGGGGAGGGTGTCTACAATATTGAGCTGATGAACAACTTGAGACTCACTGAGGGTCTTCAGAATTTGGCTTTAAATATCTAAATTCCCTTTTTTTGAATCAGGCAGTAGATGCTCTTGAAAGCGTTTGTTTTATAATGACCAAGAGCTTTTCATCACTCTTGGCTTCTAGGGAAGTCTTACATATTTAGCCATTTCTGTGCAGACTGCGGAAGATCAGCCTGTTTGTTTTTGTATTTAATAGGAATATCAGACTGAGAGGGTATAAACCTTGACGGTGTTCTTTAATGAATGTTAAAATTAGCTCTTTTCTTTATTACTATTCCTCACACTGTTATGGCCAGGGAGTAAATAATTAAAAAGAGCTTTTGGTCTAGCTGTTCTGTCTCCCAAACTGGGACTGCTTGTTTCATATTCCAAATGAACGAATGCCAATTCTCAGGTTAAGCACCCCAGAGCTGTGTCTCTTGGAGCCCAACCTCTAACCTGTACAGATCCCCTACCTTCTGGTACCCTTATATGTTGCCCATGCGATATCCTGCCCACAGGGTTTGTTCATAGGCACCAAGTCAATGCTGCAGGGCTGGATTTACTGTGTGTGCTTGGATCACATGTCCAGTGTGTGCCCAGATGCCGTGGAGCAGAGCATGTAGTGTCCTTCCAGGGAGTGCTGGGGCCATGGATCCTCCTGAACAAGTGCTGTCTAGGGCACAACCTTGTCTCCTGCAGAGCCTGTACCCCCAAGAGGGGCTGTTAGAGCGATTCATGGCAAATCCTGGGGCTCCTCAGGGTAGGCTGGGGAGCAGCCATGTGCTGAACACTTTATTCTGATGGTGGCCTCCAAATCTTTGTCCTGTCTCTGGACTACACCCTTGCTCACAGTGGATGGGAGAAAAGGTGGTGAGCTCTCAGGGAAATGGGGGCCAGGAATGGGCTGCTGTCACTGTCAGAGCAGTTTCTCACCTGCAGTCTTGTCTGCAGGGACATCTGAGAAAGAGGGTCCTTAGGAGTGTGTAGTGGACCAGAGGAATTTTCCTGGTGAGACACATATAAAGTGACAGTCAGATGCCAGAGTAACCCATCACTGCAGCTAAAGGGGAGGGTCACTCTGAACCTCTCTCCCAGCTGAGAGCAGGTACTGATCAAGTCGCTGTTGGACTCTCTCTTAATATTTATTGGCTTTCCTTCTCAGTAAGCTGTCTGGAGCCATTGTGGACTGGAAGGCTGGCCTTACAGAGCTCCCCAGCACCTACACTGCTGATGCCTAGAGCTCTCTACTTCCACCGAAAGCACTTTAGAGGGCATTGCATAACTTTTTACACCAGAGGGAATGCCACTGCAAATGCTCTCAAATAGTCTTTTATCTTTTTATCTCTGCAATGCACTGCACAAAGGACCATCCAATGGTCTCAAGACTTTATAGTTATGAAGTTGGCTGTTTGAGAGTTGGAGGGCTGAGAGCTGATGCCTTTTTTCTCAGAACTATCTAAGTTGTATAATAGGAGAGAAAGTGCTGAAATGTGATTTGAAAATGTCTTCCACAAGATCTTTGATGTGGAAGAACTCGTTTTGCTCTTCTAAGTGACCCTTCACTTCCAAAACACACACATGCTCTTTGTATTTCATTTTTCAACTCTTTATTTCCTCTTTTTACTTTAGATTCATTCTCTAACATCAAGAGTATGAACTCTTCTGATGGTAACCTAAACATGCAGAGAGGCTGTAGTACCCTGGCAACTTAAAATTTCAGTCATGGATTAAAATGATCAAGAGAAGATGTTTGAGGTATCCTTGTTTTTGTTAGCTCTGTTACCTAACCCTAAGTGACAATGTAAACGAGCATATGGACTTGCTGACATTCAGCAAAGGCGTTCAGTAGCATCAATATTATCTTTGAATATTTTTCCTTCCATTTGGCATTTTTTTCCCCATTTCTACAAACTACGTTTCCTGTTTATCCTTATATTCTTTTCAGAACATTGCATCTTGACTTTATTTCACTTAATGTACCATATTTCTCTCCACAATAGAATATTTTAAAGCTAAATTGGCACAAAACAGTAGCAATGCTGAATGCTTTTTGTTACCATGGAAATATTTCTGGGCACTTACTGAAGACCTGGTTGCCAGTAGTAATGTAACAGAGAAAATAGATATGCTTCATTTAGCAGCCACTGGTGATTAAAGAGCCACAGAAACCTGTTACAAGATCATTCCAATATATAGTTTATTGGGTTTAGGGGGGAAAAACCCCACCAACCCTACATGAGAATCATTTTGTTTGAAAAAAGATCCAGAACAAAATCCAATAGTTGTTCCCCACTCTTAAACTTAGAGCATGCTTCTGAGATTAAATAAAATTGCCATTAAAAACCATCATGACCCCTTCTCCTTTTTATCAAATATTTTTTTGATCACATTTTTGTCTCCTAGGAAATGTTTCCTAGCTCCCAGAGTAGCTTTTTTGAGGCCACAAAGCAGCACACACATTATTGAAAACCATTTTTAGGCTTAGGGATGTAATAAAGTGTTCGAGCAATGAAATTCTTGGGTTCTTAAGTCAAATGTCTGTTAGACACTGTGAAGCATGCTAATCAGCAGGGTGCAGGTTTGGCTGCCGCTGAGTCCTGGTCTGTATTTAAATGATGCTAGTAATGTTGTGCCAAGGTTTCAAACAAATGCAGGGGAAAGTTTTTCACTTTGGATGCTTTTGATCCACAGTTTAAAAATGAGGAGGTAGTTCAGCAGGAAATGTTGCAACGCCAGGTGTTTGGTGTAAGAGGTTAATGATGGGAAGGCAGACCCTTCCATGCATGCATATCCCTGCCACCATTTGCAAATCATGTAGTTGTAAATTTTGCAAATACAGATGAACTCGCTCTTGCAGCTCCTTGAGAACCTCATTCATTGTCTAGCCTCAGTGTTTCTGGTAGAGAAACTGTCTCCCATCTCAGAACAGGGAGAGAGCAGCCTTTGCATCCCCCCACAGCTAAGCTACTGCTGCTCAGCTGACTGGGGGTGGCTGGCGAGAGCATGGCTGCCAAATCCATCATTGCACATTTGGCTTAAGAATTGAAAAAAAGCAGCAGAGCAGTACGCCACTTCTAAAAGTAGTGCACTGCAGGCAGAGGAGTAGAGCTGGCCAGTCCGTCTGCTTCCCAGCCTGAATCTGTAGAGAAAAAAAAAGTAATAACAAAGAAGGTGAAGAGCAGCAATAATTGTGCCATAAATGCAATGGCTTTAGCCCACTTCTTCCTCAGGGCCCATGTACTTTGCAAACAAAAAGTCAAAGTGACCATTAAGTTAGCAGTTTGAGCAGACACTGCTCTGAAAAGGCATGGGCACAGACACACCAGCAGAGCTGAGTCTTCTGAATCAGAGCTGAACTATTTTTGCACCACGAGTTCTGTGGTTGAAGAGTCTCCCGAGCTGTCTGACACTGTGTTCATAACACTAGTGTAATTTATAGGTGAGCGCTACACTTAAACTGCATGAAGTCTTTGGAGATCTTTTTCCATCAATTAGACAATCTCAATGCTAGCTAAAGATTGCATTTCAGTTGCACTAAAATAAATTTTTTGACCTTGGAATATTAGGAAGTTTGATGTCCTAATAGGACTCTTGTCTAGATGGCTACGTGGTTATCCTCAATACACGTTTAAGGGGAGGCATGCCTCCGAGGCTCTGGGAGTTTTTAAAAACTAGAAAGCACTATTGCATTTACTTACCTTGGCCTCCAGCTTAACAGGGGTCACTGATTTTTGCCAGTAATTGCTGTAGTAGAGGAAATTATTTTCTGCTGTGTATGAGCACTCCTGACCTCAGTAAATGACCCTTCATATGGCCAGGAATTCCTAGGCAAGAAGTGAGTTTTCATTAGGTCCTATAAACCCATATAGCAAAATAGACCTGTAACAAAAATATGTTGCTTGTGTGATAAATAAAACTTCTGCTTGAACCTCAGACTGAAATAGATAGATGGCCAATTTCCATGTAAAGATCCTAAGTGTTGATGAATTTTATCACCTGTCTGGCTATGGAGCCATCCAGTGCTCTAGCCAGAATGTAGCCCTTTAAAAATCAGTGCCTGTACTCAAAGCAGGACATTTAAAGAGGCTACACTGAATTGGTAGCACCACTAGGACTGAGTGAAGGAAAGCAAAGACAGACAGTGGACAAAAGCACTTCACAGAAAATACTCCTGGCTGCTCGAGTGGGAGAAAGCGCTAACGTGACTGGGGATATGCATCTGGTCTCTGAAGAATGCGGTACAAGTCCGCAGCTTTCTGACATGAAGTGCAGGTGTGAGTTTGCATTGAATGCTTTCTCTCTGGGAAATTCAGAACCACTCAGACAGTGTTTGTGCACAGACTTTTGTCCTTGTGAAGGTGGTACCATGTTCCTTTTTATATTTAAAGTACTCCTTTGCAGTTCTGTCTTTTCAAAGTTTGAAATTATAAGGGACCTTCATCCACGATGCCAAAAGTAAGTGGTGATGAGAGTACACAATAGCCCTGAAAGGAAGGTGGATTGTGGTATGTCAGCTTTACAGCTGGGGGAATGAAATCAAAAAGAGTGGTTCAAAATACAAATTTTCAAAGGCGCTACCATTGCGGGCTCTGTCTTGGGCCTGCCAACATTGCTGTTCATCGTCAGTTGGTGATTTTAGACGCAATATCTTTGTAAGACCGCAGTAGATAGTAGTTTGGATTTTCACCAAGTTCCTTGTCTGGTGGGCAGAGCTTCCTTGTGCCTAGCTCCCTAGGGAGCATGAGGAAGGATGCTCTGTTCAGGAGTACTTGTCATCTGCTCTTGCCATCTAGAAGGTTGCGTAAGCTGTATGGAGAAGGATGTATTTGAGAGGAAGAAACGGATTTTGCCATTCAGTGCAGTTACAGAACAAATTGTGTGTGTGAGCGTGTGTGTTTGTGCATGTATTTTCTGATCCACTTTTGCTAAGTGGCATCCTCTTCCCACTCCCCATATGGCAGTTGCGACTCTATCTTCCTCTGGGAAGGTTGTTTAGGACTCAAGAGGCTTCATTTACCAATAAACAGCATCTTGGCAGCATCTGGGAAGTGCTGCCTCTCTCCTAGAAACCCTGCCTCCTCACCTTCCATCTCCTACTACAGGCGAGGCAGGTGTGAATGATCTCATTGCGTTGTGGTGGAGGTTACGTGCGGGCATACTAGCAGCACTCTGCAGAGCTGGAACATAGTATTTCTGTGTGCTGATACAAACAGTAGTACTTTTTGTCTTTTTGTTTGTTTGTTTTGTTTTGCAGTTGTTGCTAGCTTGGTTGGCTTTGTAGATGGCTATTTATGCAAATCCACGATGGCAGGCAAATGCTTGCAGAAGGGAATGACCATTAGGACTTTTGGAAGCATGGATAATCCATCTCCGTTTCCTCCTAGCCTCTTTGCATTGCATAACAGCACAAAAACCACTAATGTAAGCTTATATGAGATGGGACCACCTGCCAAAAGGTGAGCTGGTGTTGGTTCTCACCTCTTGCTGGGTAGGGATATGGATATGACTTCCTTGTGCCCAGTTCATTTTTGGCTGCTGTAATGACCTGTTGGCAGCAGCCATCTTTTTGAGTGGCCTCATAGACTCCTGAAACAGTTTTAGTAACCAAGGGGAAAGACTGCAATGAAAGAAAAGAGGGAGATTAGTAATGGAGGAAAAAATGCAGGTTTATAGACAGTGAATGGCATTGTTGGGCTGTGTGGGTCTTCCAGGTAATGAGGAAGGTGTGGTTGGGCTGTATCTCTGCAGATGCTGTTTGCATGATTCTCATGCAGTTTCCTCATACTGAGTTAGGGAGGCTTCATCAGTACCTATTTGTAGACCAACATGTATGGCTTAGGCTGAATCTTAAATCAGTCCATAGCAAAATCTGTAGAAAATCCCTTCTGATGACCATGAAAATAGCTGATGCTCTCATGGCTTCATCACCCCACCTAAAAGTTCACTGATGTTCAGGTGAGTGCTCCCCTGTCTAGAGAGCTCAGTATCCATGTGAGATGAAGCATCCCTGGAGGGACTCATTGCTCTGGGCGTGAGTGCTTGCCCATGCAAGCTGGGTGCTTGGAGACATTTCTCTCCTCAGGCTGAGAGAGATTCAAGCCCATATGGTCTATACGTAGCAGCATAATCTGTGTGGGAGTATTTTCCAGCAAATAGTATGAGAGTTGTGGTGCTAAAGAGAAAGCCCTGAATTTGGATTAATGAGAGCACTGAGGTTTGCTGAAGCCCTGTGTCGCAGGGTCAATTTTGGGGTCTAGACTTATTGCCATAAATAATGTAGCTATAAAACCATTGGGCCTGAGGGTGCAGTTTTGCAATTGTCAGTAGCTGATGTAAAACTGCAGCTGAGATCTAGTGTCCTTCCCCAATTGCACAGTTGTGCTGCTTTCTGTGTCTGGCCTCACGAGCATGTGTGTGAGCTGGACCAGCTTGTTGCTTCAGCTGAGAGGTACCAGCCCCTTCCCTATTACTTTTGAATCGGGTGAGTTGGCCACGTGATTGCTAAAACTGAAACAAGGGGAAGAGGGGAAGGGAAGGAGGACAGGATTGTCCATTTTGGGTGACAGCTTTGGTCCTGAACACGTGAGTCTTGTTGCACCACATCCTCACCCACTGCTGCTGCTGAAGTCTGTGATTTTCCCAGGAGTGCCATGGAAACGGTGGTGTTACAGCGGTGGTAAAGGGGGGCTGTGGTGAATCAACCCTCTGGTAGCAAACAGAAAGTTTCAATTAGAAAAATCAGTGGGAAAATAAATATCTGCCTTGTTGCAATGCAGTTGTTATCCGTAGCAACCCCAAACAAATATCTTTGCGAGGGAGTTGATTTCCACCCTGTTAATCAGCAAACAAAGACTTGTGGGTGTGAAGCTAATGGTTACAGTGTTGGGTGCTACAAATGGTATGTAATCAGTGTGCATACAGTGGGTCTAGCAGGTTGTGAGTGTGATGTAGCGAAACCACGCTTTAAGGAGGAGCGGGAGTCAATGTCCTGGGTTTCCTGGGCATTTCCTTGACCAGTTTGATTTCTGCTAGGTGGAAGGCCATTTTCTGGAAGAAGCTAGTGCCAACTCAGAAAAACTTCCTTAAATGTAATGGAGAGCACTTATGAAGTGACTCCCTTGCATTATAAGAAGTGTGTATCCAAGCCAAGCAAACAAGTAGAAGAGGCGATTGATGGGGAATCTGAAGGAATTCAACCCATTGTGGTATGAAAGCTACCAGCAAAACTGTCATAAAAATAATGCTTATAAAGTGAAAGTTATTTTTTGTTGGAAGGAAAGGACACTGTTTTCTAACTTGTTGGCCATTGGGATCAGCAGTTTGTTTAGTTTCCAAGTCCATGAGCATTTACAGCCCCACACCCCAGAGCATACACAGCTACACCTGTGCCCTGCGGTTTCCCTGGTATAGACACAGCATCTGCTGACAGAAGGTGCTTTTCTGCCTCTGCAGCTACATGTTTTCTTCAAGCAACCTAACCTGGGCTGGCAAAGGTGTAAGCTGACTCATGGATGTAACTGCATCCACACCAGGGGTTTTCCTGGCTTAGCAGTGTCTCCTACAGTGTGTAATCTCTTTTTTTTCTTCCACTTCCCCACAAATCCTCGGCCTGTGCTAATAAAACCCTGTAGCATAAATGAAGCCTGACTCATGCTTTCTCCACATGTAAAATGTAAAGCAGGTGATTGGGAAAATCAGGGATGATTGTGCTTCTCCTTCTTGGCTGCCGTTTCCTTTAGCTATGGAAGAACCTTTGGCAGCAAAGTGACAGTCAGTTTGAAGCTGAATCCCATGTTCCTATTTTTAAAATCCAAATTTGGGAATAGGAAAAAAGCAACAGGAAAAGATGTTGATTTTCATGCTGTTTTCTGTGGGCGGTTCTCTATCTCTTTGTACAGCAGTGTGCAGAACTGGAGTTTATTGTTCTGACTGCTGTATTGTTTGGCTGTAGAGGTGCTTGATGGTCAGAGCCAAATAATGACTTGTTTCTGATTACTCTCTGACTTTTTTGTTTGCTTTTTTTCTTTTTGTTGGAAATGTCCCCTGGTATAAAAGCTGCCAAGTTGTGATTCTCTCTGCCTGCATCACATGCAAACACCCAAGTGTGTTCAGCTCGGAGAGCTCCCACTTGGTTTGGTCATGGGGTGGGGACAGATGAAGGGTAGAGATTGACGTGTTGCAAAAGCAGGAAGCTGTCACTTGTCACTCAGCAAAGAGGTGTGGACCTTATGTTTACCACTGGGCACCAAATGGCTCCCTGGTTGGTATGCCTGCTAGAAAGGGACAAAACCACATGGGCCTGGTTGCAGGTGAAGCCCAGGTGAAGGCTGCCTTCTGTTCATTAGTAAACCGCCAGTTGATGTTAGTCAATGGTGCACAGTCACTGTGGACAGTCTCTATGTCCATAATGGCATGTGTAGAAACATGGGTTTACTGTATCACAGTGCATTCTCTGTCAATTTTAAGTACATTTGAGGTCTAGGTGGATGTTTTGGATTTTGTTTCTGTTTTATAAAAAGAAGGATTTCTGATGATCGGATTGTATCTCCAAATAGCTTTGAGCATAAATGAAAGTATGGGGTACTCTCCTCCCTAGTCAAACCCATAAATACAGTAGTTGTGTTACTTTGTACTTTCGTTTGAACTCCCAGTTCAAATGATTGACAGCAAGAGCGAGAAGATGACTCCAGATTGAAGACACTGCAAATCAGAGCTGTAGTTGCATGAGAACTGGTAGTAGCAACTCCATGCATGTTGCTAAATGTTCCCTTTACAAAATGTTCCTCCTTTTTTCTGAGAAGCTTTAACATATCCATTGTTTGCAGTTTTCCAAAAGAAAAGCCCTTTTCTTTCTGTACGCAGTTCTGGGTTTTGCTGGGTTAGGATCACTGTTTCTCTCTGTCATCCTGGTCATGAAAATTTTAAGGCCAGGCCTATGTGACTGCTTCTATAATAGCAAAGAACACGGCACAGAGCGCTCCTGGGATCCCCCAAGTATATGCATTATGTATAGATGTACTGATATTGTCTTTGGTTATATGATCAAACACATTTTTTTGTATAGTACTTCTGCTTCCTTCAGGGCTCGGTGATGCTCCCATTGAAACTCACTGACTTCTGTAAAGCAGAATCAAAATCTTTAAGAAGAAAGTGGACACACAAGGGCAGCATTACATGTATAAGAAAGCAGAAATTTGGCATTTACGAACTTTTCATTGTTAGCCAAAATGAGTGTTGTTGTTTGGTTGTTTTTTGTTTTTTGTTTTTTTTTTTAACATACAGGCAGACAGGATGCATGCAATACATCTATATTTTACACGTACACTATGTATTTTATTAGGTATTTTTTTTCTTGGATAAGCTTTGAGCAAATGATAAGTTATTCTTTATACTTGGTAACACTGCAGAGAATTCTTGAATTATTTATTTCATGCATTTTAGCTTAGTGTATTTAGATGCCTGTAAGCTAACTTTGTAACTGATTGCGTGTTTGAAATTTCTGAATAAATAGTGGTAGTTTGAAATACCTTGCCAGAAAAAGAGGTCACCCTCCTTCCTCCCCCNCCTTATGAGTGGTGGGAAGTTGATTTGTAAAACAGGTGCTGCATAGAAATAATTGAGTTGAAGTTGCTAGAAATATGTATATGCTACACAACATCTGCAGATCTCAAGATGTATTCATTATCTTTCCAGAATTTAGATTGTAATTATGGGTCCTTTATTTAAGTTTCCATGGTGATGTAGAAAATGTTTCCCCCTTGTCTTTTCCTAATCAGGACACTTGTATATTTGAATGGTGAACGTTTTTCTCTCCCCTGGGTAAAGTTAATTTTATTAATATAGAGATATTGACACAGAGCTGTCTGCTGCTCAGGCAGAGATTCAGCAGCAGACGTATCAAGCATTTGCTACAGATTCCCCAGTACCACCATTTAATTAGCCTGTATCCTTCCAAATGCTGGTAAGAGATAGCATACAGCGTCATAACAAGTGATGCAGTTATGCTTTGGGGATTTGTAAAGTTGAAGTCAAAGTCAAGCGGCCAATAATATATCAAAGCAGGCAAAACTCCTCCCCTCCATCCCTTCACCTTTCCCCTTCTGTCCTAGAAAAAGGGCTCTGCTCTTTTTTGCAGGGAGTTGCATGCAGGTCACCCAGGGAGTGCTTTTGCAGGAGCGGTCCAGGAGTGCTGCATCCATGTGGCCTTTGCAAAATTTCTTGTAATAACCAGAATTGTACACTACGTTAATGTGCATTTGTTTAAGTATACAGCCTCGTGCCCACAGACCCCAGATTTTAACGTTAAGTTGTTTTAGAAAATGGTGAAAGATGTGGCTTAATTTCTAAAGATATTTTACTCAGGATTTTTGGCAAGCTGTTTGAGTGAAAAGTGGACTTCTGTTTAAACTGGAATAATTTTTATTTTTTCTCTTAAATACCCAAAAGACATACACATATAAATAGAACTTACCAGCATTTGCCGAGCATTTAAATTAATTTTGTAGAGGTTGCATGATCTGCAGGTAGTGAATTGACAACACCGTTGGCTGGAAAGGAATGTTTAGTTTTATGTGTTTCAATTATTTGAATAGATCGTAGCACATAGGGTTGTTACGGCTTGAAATAATTTTTATTTTAAAAAATTTCAAAGAAACATATTTTTAACAGCTTACATAAAAAAATAATCAATTTTTATGATAGCTGGTCACTGACCGTTTAGAAGCTAATGTCTAAAACTTCTTTCATTTTTATCAGAATAGGAACACTTAGCTTTTCCCTCCAATTGAGAGCAATTTTCTAGAAGGAACAGCAGGCTTATTGTCAAACTGTGGCAAATCAGACCAGCGGGTCAAATCTACCAGCGTGGCGACATGGAAGAAGCCAGCTTCTGCTGGGCTGGTGGTGGGAGCAGTTTGGTTCAGTACTGCCAGCTTCCTTGCTCTGTCCTCTCTGCCTGAGGAGTTGAGTGCTGTCTTCTGTGCAGCAGCAGGTAAATTTATGGAGCAGTGACAGCAGTTGTCATTAAGTTTACACTGCAGATTTTCAATAGATCTAACACAGTGTGTAAAAGCAGGATCTGGTTTCCCCACCTGTAGCCCTGTGATTACTGTAAGTGAGATTTGAGGTTAAAAAAGGTGCTTTCCCCCCCTGAAACCAGGCAGCGTCACTGAGAAAGCTGCTCTCCACCCGTTTGTCTGCAATGCCCATTTGTTCAGCTGCTCAGGTTTGCCATGGCAATTATCAAAGCGAGTCTTGGCAACCATATCACATACTTCATGCTCAAGAGCAAGCAGCAGACCGACCACACTTGACAGCTGGCTTGTTCACATGCGTGTATGCAAGCATGCACGGACACACTGACTGCCCGTCGTCCCCACTGCTCCCTTCTCTGTGCACGTCGGTGGGTCAAAACATCCTGCTGTTGTGCTTCCTTGATGCTGATGGCAGGGAGATCAGCAAAACGCCTCTGCATTTTCATCCTGACAAAGCAAGGCCAAGTATATATAGTATGTATTGAACCCTCCTTCCCCCATCTGGCAGATATTCACGCGCTAATGAGGGTGCAGTCATCTCATATTCAAAGCACATGTTGGTAGCAGGAGGGGAAGGCACTCACAGGGATGTGCTCAAACGCGTATCTTCATTTTTAAAGGTTACAATTTACATTGGTCTCCCGAGTTCCTCTGCTACTGACAGATGGAGTCAGCAGTGCCTGCTAGCCATGTGCCGTATTTATGTGTTCATGGTATTACCCAGAGCAGGTTATGTCTGAGTTGCTTTTTCTGCATAAAAGTTCCCTCTCCACCTTCACAGGAGCTGAAATGGAATAGAAGCATGACCAAGTTTTCAAGTCCTTTGCTTACTACTTTGTCTTTGCACATACTAATGATTTTACGAGTGGTTCTGTGTGTGTGTTGTGACTTGCTTTGTGTTCTGCTCTGTTAAATATCTTCTTTTTTTTTTTAAATAAGGTAATATGGAGAGTTGGGCAAGGTCTAATAATATGTAAATGTTGCTGATACAATATGCATTCACAGGCTTTCCAGAGGTTGAAGAAGCAGGTGATTCTCAAGTTCATTCCCCAGTCCTCCCTAAACCCTTGGTCCCCTTTTTCTCCCCAGAAGGTCTATCTGGGAGCTAGAAGTATGCGTGTCATCTGGCTTCTTGGCCAGGGGCAGCAGACTGCCTAAAGCCCGAGTTGTGTTTTTCTCCCAGTAAACAGTTACGGGGAGGATGAGGAACAGACAGCATCTTCAGGCAGCGATGATGAGGTGATTAAGCAGTTTGAGATCTCTGTGTCATGCTCACAAAGTTTTCGATCAGAAGTATCTGAAAAAGCAACACCAGCAGGCGTGGAGCGTAGACCCAAATTCAGCCGTTTGCTCTCCAGCCATGAGGAGTACAGTACAGAGGTATCTGAATGCAAAGGTACTGTTTGCATGAAATAAGATTAAAGTTGGAGTCTTCAAGATCTGTAGCCTCAACATGGAGAGGTTCTTTTGTTGTGGAGAACAAGTCCTGAATCTTGCTTTCTCTCTTACTAAATTTTGTTTCCTTATTGGTTACCTGCAGTTCATTTCTAAAATACTTAGAGGGAAGAGTCTGGATCCAAGCCCTGCTGAAGTCCATGAAGATCTTTCCATTAACTGTATAAGGCTTTTGAATTCTGGCTCCTAATCCAAAGGGATTTTCATGGATTTTATTGCCAATTTTGCCAGAGTAAAGACTGCAGGACTTCATTCTAATTATTTTTGGTCTGTGCC
Organism: Fregata magnificens; assembly: GCA_013389945.1. NCBI lineage: Eukaryota > Metazoa > Chordata > Aves > Suliformes > Fregatidae > Fregata > Fregata magnificens. Next base: position 108,405 of record WAAD01030038.1, read on the forward strand.
ACTTAAGTAATTTCTTTAGCAAGCCTTTTAGCAGAAGTTGAATGTCGCCTTTTGTAACAGCTTTGCAAACACAAGGTGAACAGTGAATGAATTATGCTGAATCATTTGCCAGTGCATACGCCAAATGTCAGGCAATGACAGAAACTAAAAATTTATGGCACAGAAGGGAAGAATTTTATGATCTTCTATGGACTAATGTAATGACTCTTTTATACAAACAGAGATAAAATGCATTTAAAAATGCAGCTACTTAGAAAATTGGCCTGAACACATTCTAAAATTTGGAGCAGTTCATTAGAGGGAAGAGCCGTGAAAGTGCCCTTTGTTTTTTGTTCCGTAGAATGTTTCAATTTTGAAATACAATTGCTTGATTTTGATGCACCCTCTGATTCAAGCGATCATTTCAAGATATGGCTCTACATCGAACTCTTCTGGTGCAACATGGTGCAGAGTTGCTCTTTTCAGAAGTAATATTAATATTATTTAAATAGAAAGAAACTAGATGAAACCGGATGTTGAAGCCTGCTTTCACTAAGACATTTGATTCTCTGCCCCATTCCTCACTAAGCTCAAGATTAGACCCTTTGTTACAAACAAATGCCTATAAACTAATCCTTGAGTATGTCAGGTCTCCTTCAAACCCAGAGAGGCTCCTGAGGCATGTAGAGCTGCTGTTACTGGGTGTGCAGCGATAGTAACACACACCCACGGCTCCCAATATGAGTCGTTTATTTGGGAGAAAAGCTGAGTGGTTGGTGTAAATCCTAGATAACCCCACAACCTGCTACCCCCGTCTTGCTGGTCTGAGAACTCCATGTGTGTGAGAGTCCATTATGGCCCCTAGCTGGTGCCTTGATCACAAAACACAGAAAGATTTGTGCATGTAAAGCCATCATTGTGCCCCGACAGTGTATCCAACACTGTTTCAGCTGAGCAGATCCTCTGGACCTTTCTGGGTGGAAGGGATAAAGGATCTTTCGAAAGTGCTGAGTACAGATTGGTATCTTCGCACTTTCAGATCTTCTTTAGTCTCTGCCCAAGACTTCTCTTCTCCTTGTGTTCTCTTAACAGACCTTTTACTCATATAGCTGGTACTTTCCTTTTCTTACAGAATCAGAAATCTACGTAACAAACTTAGGCATACAGCAAAGTTGAGCGTCTCTGAGAGCCCTGAATAGCTTCTCTCCCACTCAGCCTTGACATACAGCAAAGTCTTCTCACATCATCTTCTTACATGAGATTTTCCTTGACCGTCTGTTTCTGTTATCAATGTCAAGACTGTCTGCACTTTGGACTCATCTAGCTTTAACTTTTCACCTGTTAAAAATCTTTGTAGTGACCTGAATAGAGCTTGGGAAGAGGAGTACACACTGCAGGAAAGAAGTGTTTGAAGGATGCTCTGGGGAGCTGAATGGCTTGAATGCCAGCTCTGCCCACAGCCTCTCTGCAAATCACCCTGTTAATAAAGAGCCTATTTTAGTTCTGGAAACATGGAGTCTTCTCAGGCTATTACCCAGCATGTGGTAAATTAAACAATCTTGGCCTGATTGCATAATGTCACTTGAAATTTAGGATCCTTTTTCTCTTTAACCCCTAAAATTTACAAGCCATTTTTGTTTGGATTTATTGTAATTAGATAATGATTCTGTTCCTTTGAGGCTCTTCTAGGGAGTTTTTTAGCACTTTTTGATGGCTAATCTCAAAATAACCTGGGGCAGAAGCACTGCTCAGTCTCCCTGGATCTGGTTTGGTTCAGTGTGAAGGAGCACGTGGTGCCAGGGTACTGCAGAGTGATTTGGAACTGGGGCTGTAGCAAGGGCTAGGCAAGATGATTACTGCTGTATGAGGACAAATATGCCTCAGTCCCACTAACTTGTGTCTCTGCTGCTGTTACTGTCTTTCAGGAAGAGGAGTTTGAAAATCACTCCTAGTAGCTAGGAGGATTTCAAGTCCAGAAGTACCTGGATTCCTACTGAAATCCTTTTCTCCTCTGGACCATATTTAAACAGGTTCTTAACTGTCAGCATGCATTTATATACAGTCTAGAAGAAGGGATCAAATTTCTTTCATTTTGGAAAATCACAAAGAAAAGACATGCTTTTTCTTGTAAAAGCACAGTGATTCACTGCAGTCCACAGAGCAAACGTCGCCTCGGTCAGCACAGGTAACAGGCACACGTTAAACTCTTCATCTCAGTGTTTCTTGCTGGTCAGTGAACTATGTAGTGTTAATTTAGCAAGATCTGCTAGGCTCAATCTTTTAACTCTGGCAGTGTGTTTTAGGAACTGATGAGGCCCCCAGGACATTTCCGTAGCATATTCTAATGCTTCATAGAACTGAGAGATTGTTTATCATTGAAAAAGAAAAATACTGTAGGTTAACCAGGCTGTTTACCTGAGAATGTGAGGGGGGACTTCACAGTATTTTCCAGCCTGAATTTCAGGTTTTGATGTGCTGAGCTTTCCCTGTATTTTTTGAGAGATGCTTCCATATCCTAGTACCTGTTAAGAGTTCTATTTGGAGGTGATGCTCATCCCTTCATCTGACAAAAGTTGCAGTTTCTTCATAGCCAGTTCTCCAACCTTAATTACAGACTTTCCTGATTTGTTGGTGATTTCTGTTCCCCAGTATTCCCCTTGCCTCCTTCTTGGCTTGTGGGCACATGTGACATAACAGGGAAAGGCTGGGGACAGGACTGAAAAAAAGCAGCACTCTTTTAGTGTACAGTGCCACCTGCCCTTAATTTTAGAATTGGTTGCTATTGTTCTGCAGGGACTCTTGGCTAATTAAAGTTCAGATAGTTAGATAATGTTGTCTCAACATATATCCCTGATGCTGTGCTGTTTATTCATGTCAGGTATTCATAAGACAGTTGACATTTTCTTCCTTAAAGATCTCTCAGGTAAATTACAGGCATTTTACTGCTCTGACCTTTTCCTTTACATGAAGAACTTCTGTTTTGACCATTTTTTTGTGAATATAATCATAGAATCATTGAGGTTGGAAAAGACCTTTAAGATCATAGAATCATAGAATGCTTTGCATTGGAAGGGACCTTTAGAGGTCATCTAGTCCAACCCCCCTGCAGTGAGCAGGGA